>JBBCBC010000010.1:22144303-22443218 GCA_037126765.1 Stenogyne calaminthoides | reverse complement strand
CATTTTAACAAGTACTTCTCATTTAAACAAGTAATACCTTTCATTTAAATAAATAATACCTTTCATTTAAACAAGTACAACTTTTCATGTAAACAAGTACTACTTTTCTATTTAAACAATTACTACTTTTCTATTTAAACCAAGAATACTTTTAGTTTAACAAGTAATACATTTCATTTAAACATGTCTTACTTTTATATTTAAACAAGTACTACTTTCAATTTAAACAAGTAATACTTTTAGTTTAACAAGTAATACTTTTCATTTAAACATGTACTACTTTTTATATTTAACCAAGTACTACTTTCAATTTAAACAAGTAATACTTTTTATTTAACAAGTAGTAATATTTTTCAATTAAACAAGTACCACTTTTTATTTAAACAAAATCTAACTTTTCGATTTAAACAAGTGCTACTTTTCTATTTAAACAAGTAATATTTTTTCATTTAAACAAAGTAATACTTTTCATTTAAATAAATACTACTTTTCATTTAAACAAGTACTACTTTTAATTTAAACAAAGTACTACTTTTCATTTAAACAAGAACTACTTTTCTATTTAAACAAGTAATTATTTTTTCTATTTAAACAAGTAATATTTTTCTAATTAAACAAGTAATGCTTTTCATTTAAACAAATACTACTTTTCATTTTAACAAGTACTACTTTTCTATTTAAACAACTACAACTTTTTTCTATTTAAACAAGTAATACTTTTCACTTAACAAGTAATACTTTTTATTTAAACAAGTAATACATTTCATTTAAACAAGTAATACTTTCTATTATTTAAACAAGTAATACTTTTAATTTAAACAAGTAATACTTTTCATTTAAGCAAGTACTACTTTTCTATTTAAACAAGTAATACTTTTCTATTTAAACAAGTAATACTTTTCATTTAAACAAGTACTACTTTTCTATTTAAACAACTACAACTTTTCTATTTAAACAAGTAATACTTTTCATTTAACAAGTAATACTTTTCATTTAAACAAGTAATACCTTTCATTTAAACAAGTAATATTTTCTATTATTTAAAAAAAGTAATACTTTAATTTTTAAACAACTAATATTTTTCATTAAACCAAGTACTACTTTTCTATTTAAACAAGTACTACTTTTCTATTTAAACAAGTAATACTTTTCTATTTAAACAAGTAATACTCTTCATTTAAACAAGTACTCTTTTTCATTTAAACAAGTACTACTTTTCTATTTAAACAAGTAATACTTTTCTATTTAAACAAGTAATACTTTTCATTTAAACATGTACTTCTTTTCATTTAAACAAGTACTACTTTTCTATTTAAAAACAACTACAACTTTTCTATTTAAACAAGTAATACTTTTCATTTAACAAGTAATACTTTTCATTTAAACAAGTAATACCTTTCATTTAAACAAGTAATACTTTTCATTTTTAAACAAGTAATACTTTTAATTTAAACAAGTAATACTTTTCATTTAACCAAGTACTACTTTTCTATTTAAACAAAATTACTATTTTTCTATTTAAACAAGTAATATTTTCTATTTAAACAAAGTAATACTCTTCATTTAAACAAGTATTGTTTTCATTTAAACAAATACTACTTTTCTATTTAAACAAGTACTACTTTTCTATTTAAACAAGTATTATTTTTCTATTTAAACAAGTAATACTTTTCATTTAAACAAGTAATATTTTCTTTTAAAACAAATAATACTGCGATTTTAACAAGTATTACTTTTCATTTAAACAAGTTTTGCTTCTCATTTAAACAAGTAATACCTTTCATTTAAAAAAATAATACTTTTCATTTAAACAAGTACTACTTTTCATTTAAACAAGTACTACTTTTCTATTTAAAAAAATAATACTTTTCTATTTAAACAAGTAATACTTTTCATTTAATAAATACTACTTTTCTTTAAACAACTACTACTTTTTCTATTTAAACAAGTAATACTTTTCATTTAAACAAGTAATACCTTTCATTTAAACAAGTAATACTCTCTATTATTTAAACAATACTTTTTAATTTAAACAAGTAATACTTTTCATTTAACCATGTACTACTTTTCTATTTAAACAAGTACTACTTTTCTATTTAAACAAGTAATACTTTTCTATTTAAACAAGTACTACTTTTCATTTAAACAAAGTACTACTTTTCTATTATGTAATATTTTTTCATTTAACAAGTAATACTTTCATTTAAACAAGTACTACTTTTCTATTTAAATAAGTACTACTTTTAGTCAATATATATATTTAAATATACTATGAATTAAATTGTATACATCAAACTCCTCGAAATAGATCCGACTACGTCGGTGGAACTCTTCTCCAAGTGACTATAAATTAAATATACGGTAAGGTGCATTAACAACAATTAAAAACCTAGTATAATCTTGAAACATAAAAAAATACATAATTAATATTAAAAAAAAAAAATTTTTAAAATTAAAAAAAAAAAAAAAAAAAAAACGTTGCTAAAATCGGCTACTAATACACTAATACCGTTAAAGGAGTTAGTCCAAAACGTCGCTAAAACCGTAGCTAAAATCAAGTATTTTTTTACCGGTTCTCTAAACCGTCGCTAAAACTGCTGGACTTTGACCATTAGGACCGAATCGTCGAAAAACTATCGTATTATTCTGACGGTTCTTATATAACCGCTAATTTTCATCATTAAAACGCATACGTTTTTATAATGCAAGTTCGAATGTTGTTTTTTAACATCGTGTGTTGTAGTAGAAATGTCAAATTGGGGAGTTTGTTGATGTTGCACGGATGTTGTTCTCGATTAATTAAATGAATCTTGCTTGTCTAAAATTAGAACAAAGATTATCACTGACTTTCTCTAATATCATCCCAACTACTCACTATGAAGAAAAAATTATACGAACACAAATCAATTCAATTTCTTTTAGTAAAATAATCAATACTATTAAAAAAAATGCATGTAGCATACAAGCTGTACATGATGTATACAATTTTGTTGTGTAATAATTAAGTGTGATAGGGTCATAAATAAAATGCACATGCACGCTCAAATTCTCCCTATAAATGAAGATACTTGTACGCGTGTGGGCAATTGAATAGTTGTTGTTGTGTTGCACCAACACGCCTCATCTCATCTTACACACATAACACACAGAAACTTCGCGTGTGAGAAGGAGAAAGAATATGGGGAGTTCTCAAACGAAAAAACAAGACTAGGGCAAGTGAAAAGGTAGTACAAGGGCTCAAATCATGCATTCAACCATGCCCATTTGTTTATCTACAGTAAATAAATAAAGAAGAATAAATAAATAATTAACAAAACCACAATAAATAAACGAAAAAAGAAGAATTACTATCAGATTAGTAGAGGACTTCGACGGGCGGGCTTAGGGAATTTTGAGATGGAAAAAACCGTCTCAAAATTTAAACCAAACAACGGGCGTTTGGGATTAGGAATTTTCCGTCCCAAATCCGTCTCAAAGTCGTCTTAAATTGAGACGGATTTTAAAACCATCTCAAATATGGTCAATTTTGACCGTTTGACTACTTCCGTCCCAAATCCATCGCTAATCCGTCCCAATTGGCGACGAAAATTATTCCGTCTCAAAATTTCCGTCTCTAACACGCGTCTTTTTTGTAGTGATTATTCACAATGATAATAACACAATTAAGCAAATTAATGCGTCTAAAATCATCATTCCTAGTATTAATAATCATATATATATGATTCAATGTATTGTGGGTTCAACCATGTTGGAATACCAAAGTTTTATGTTCAAATGTAGATGGAACAATTTGGTCACGGTTTTGCCTGCACGTTGACTAAGCACGATTAAAATAATAAATAAAAAGAAATTATGTTTAGGATTCTCAGACCAAATGCATGCTTTTTTTTACTTATTCCAATAATCATCACGTCCAACGGCTTTAGAACATTTTATTTAATTAATTTGCTTAGATAAAGACATGATTTTTAGCGTAATATAAATAAAGCCGACGTAAAGGTATTATTGGATATACGTTGCAACATATCACTTGTTTGCATTTTGACAATGCCAAACTTACGGACATAGATGACATGATATGATAACTAATTGGTTGATTTTTTTTATTTTTTTTTATGGTTTGTGACTTTGTGTTGATGGGGAGTTGATTAGGAATGAGGGAGAGACTCATTGTACAAAATTTAAAGAGTATTTATCATTTAGGGAAATTAAATAAATGAATTAATTTCATATCTCCTTATAAGTTCGAATTTTTAGGTGAGACGGAATTCTTTCAAGTATTAGAGCCTACAAGCTCACGTTCACGTCCTGGGTTCTATTATAACTTATGCGAGAAATATATAAAAACGATAAATAAACCGACACCCAATTTTACATGGTTCACTAACAATTTGTTAGCTACATCCTGTTGTACGGGGAAATAACCCGACCTAATGGAGGCTTGGATTGGGCAATCTCATGTTTAGCTTGTTATCCCACTTCATCCACCGAGGAGCAAGGCGGAGGTGACTTTGAAGTCTCGAAAGGTCTCTAGCGTGCTTGATCGTAGCAAAGAAGTCATGGAGCAACTTGAAAGGATCGGACATCGAGGTCGAAGAAGTCGCGACTTTGGTTAGAGAAAATATGGACAAGATTCGGGGGCGGTTATGGTGGCTAATTTCTCGATATATAACAGGAAAGCATATTCGTGAGCGCCGACTTGCGAAAGCAAGGAAGGAAGCCCTTAATCAAATTTCACGAGAAAAGCCCACGAAGACCTAGAGCCATAGATTTGTGTCTATAAATATAACTTGTAATGCACATTGTAAAGGATCGAAATCTTAGTGTTGGGAAATTTATAGTTTTGATGAAAAGTTCCAAAACACATGTAATAGGACCCGGTGGACTGTTAGTCGATCGTTGTTTACATTATCGCTATAGGAGACCCGATTGATAATGATTGTATAGAAAAACCGATGTAATAGATAGGTCACATATTGAGGGGAACTTCAATATGTATAGGTCGAATCTGAAGAATCCCGAAAGTTCGATATCCCACAGGCGTAACGTTAAACCAGAATCGGAAGATCGGTCGAATCGATCTAGTCGATAACTCACGGAAGTCATGAAGCTCAAACCTCGAATACTAGAAGATCGATGACTTCGAAGATAAGACCGAAGACCTACATCACGGAGTCACCAAATGAAGCTAAGTCAACAGCGCCAGAAGACTTATCGATAGATCGATTCGAGGTGACCGATCGGTCACCATAAGATGAAAACCGATGTTTCATCTTATCATACGCCTGCGATCTAAACAAGAAGATTACCAACCTTAGTTGGAGGAACAACAACGCAAAGCAAGTCTTCCATCCAATAAGGAAGAAACACGTATGAAACGAAAGCCGACATCATGGATTCGATGTTGCTCTCTCAAACGGCTATAAAATACACATTCACGCTTTTCGTACATGCCGCTTCAAGCACGTCACATCAAGCCTCCAAAGTCATTTAAAATAGCCTGAGATTCAAATTGCTCTCCAAACGGCTCTTTGATCTCAAGGTCTATAAATATGGGATCACACTTGAGTGAAACACGGAAATGCTTGGACAAACAAAATAATCAAGAAGCTCAAACTATAGTCGATTTCAAGACGAAGAACACAACAACAAGCTTATTTTTATATTGTGTTCATCCCATAAGTTCTTAGCAAGAAATCTTTTCATCTAGCTATCCCGCTTTGGTAGATGCATAAGGAAAGATTTCATAGTTGGAACCTCAACAATCTTACCCAAACCCCAAGTTAGGATAAGTTGTTTAGCAAGATTCGATCTAGGGTTTCTAAAGATCTTGATTTGCAGGATCGGTTGAGGAGAACTCTTAAAACATCTGTTGGTGTCTTGTGTTGGACTAACACACTAAACTAAGTCCATCGGTTAAGTCGGTTAAGTTGGTTGTTGGTGCCCCCTTGTGAAAGGGAAGAGTGGACGTGGGGATCGGGTTTGTCCTAACCACTATAAATCTTGTGTGCCTTCTTTTGCTTTGATTAACTGCTCTCACATCGCACAATCTTAAAGCGCATACATATTCTAAGTTAAGATCGAGATAGCACCAAGCTTACGATCCGATCGACTTGATATTTCGGCTATCCGATTAAAAAGATAAAACTTGAATCGGATTTATACAAACCGGTTTTTCACACGGGTAAAACTTAAAGCTTCCGACACATCGCTTAATCGATAGTTCTGCGAATCGGATACGTTTTCAAAGTTGATAAGTTGGTTATCGACTAAACCGATTCCTCGCTTTTGATCAAAGTATCTGCTCTCACACTCTGATCGCGAAAAAGTTTTTCAGTCTATTCACCCTCCCTCTAGACTTCGCCCTCACATAACCCGCTTCGGGACCTACAAGTGGTATCGAGAGGTTGGTTCTTCAAACCATCGACTCTGTGTCATTGTGGTCAATCGAACTGATCTTGAAAAACCGTTTTTAAAAAAAAAATCATTCATTTTCCAAAATCACTCAAAGATGGATAACACGTCCCAGATGTATCATGATCTGTGAAGTTCTCAATCGATGAGTATATGCGATTGGGCCATATATATGTCCAACCATCTAGGCTCGATCGAAGGGCGTAATGATGGAAGTCATCGAGAGAGACCCATCATCATTTACTACGACAATCCTGCGGTGGGAGGAGATCCGCACTTTCCCACGGGAAGTCTTGTAAAAAAAAGCCCAAACTGATGGACATGTAAAGAAAGAAAAACGCATACTCGGACACCATTGCAAGACATATCATCATGAAGACAATGGATAAGGTCACCAAAGAAAAGATTAAGTATCTCAAATCTACTAAAGCAATGTGGGATACTCGGCTGAGATCTGCGAGGGAAATGAACAGATAAAAAGACAAACCGCTTTCGTTTAACCGTGAAGTTCGAAGAAACCTCAAGATGTCGCTTTCAACGAAACCATCAACGAACTCGATGGAAGAATTACAATGTCTATAAACAAGCTTCGAACTTGGTAGAGATGTCTCGATAAAGATATCAACTATAAGATCCTAAGGTCTCTCACCAAGAAGGGACATGAAGGTCCGCGTAATCAAAGATTGCCGGGACATTTCAAGAATGAAACCTAGTAAACTTGTTCTTGAGTCTTAAAGCTCACGAAGTTCGACCGATTGAAAGAGGTCAAGTGATGAAGACGAGGGTCCCTCTTTAAACCTCGACTTCAAAATCGGGTTGCTTTCAAGGCAACCAAGAAGCGAGAACAAAGGCCAATGAACCCATTGGAAATATATTAAGTCGAGGTAAACGCGTCGTGTTGCTTACCGGGAAGCTTGAGAAGTCGATATACAACTCGTAAGTATCAAGATTTTATAAGGACTATCAACATAGCCGAGATTCGAGATAGGAGATCGCATAATAGATCTCCGGGAAGAACCGCATCCGATGATCGGGAGGGATCACAGAGATGAAAGGGAAAGAGATAGTCGACGAAAGAAAGAAGAGAAAATCAATCGACAAGAGAAGTTCGCACCACTATCGAAAGAAAAGTCACCGATAGGTCATACAGATTTTGTTGATTCACCCGAAAAAAAGTTCGTGGATCAAGGAGCGTGCTTTAATCGTGGAGAAGCTGTGTCACTATAGCACAGATCGCCTGCACTGACGCCGAGAGAGAGGGAAGAAAAGAGGAACAAAAGAGAGCAACGTTATAGAGACAGAAGAGCCATGGTTGCTGATACGTCAGGAATTGACGATTCCTATCCCCTCCGAGGACTCGGATACTCCTCAGAGAAGACTTCGCCTCGATCGGCCAGATTATTCGTCGCCGACTTCTATGAAAATGAAGATCTGATATTCTCGCCGACGATGATGAACTCTCCCTGATGGCCAGGGAGGACCAGTCCGAGGTATCCTCCAAACCTGCCTCGTTCGCTTCTACACCTGTTATCATTAGCACACCTGCCGGGGAGATTGACCTGCAGCTCTACTCAGAGCAATTGCTTGAAGATCTCTCCAATGCAGTAGACACTTATGCTATTGTGAAGCTAAGAATGATAAGTCGAGGACCGTAAATAATCACCTTTTATGTCAAGAAAATGATCTCAAAAACCTCTCAACTTAGATCACCGAACCGCCGTAAGGTAACTGAGGAATTTAAAATTCTCGAAGTTAAAAGCTTCGATCGAAAAGCAGATCAAAGATCGATGGAAATTAACAGACAAAGAAGTCGATGACTTCAAAATCTTGCAAGCAAAATTCGATGAGCTATTCCGAATGCATGAAAGTCCGAATCCTCTCGAGGATAATCAAGGTAAGAAAATAGAGGTTTTTTCAAAATCATCTAAAACCGCTCAAGACATGAACGCCTATTTTCGAAAGTAAAGATTGATAAGGAGGACTTGGCTATGAGAAACCCTCCACATCCTCAAAAGCCCCGATCGATTCATCTCGTAAAGGTGTAATCGGACCAATTTAAAAAGACACACCAAAAAGCTAAACTCGATTCTAATAGGGGTAAGAGACCGACCGAGGAGTAAGGCAAGTGCCTAACCGTAAAGGGAATGTAATGGACCCCAACCGGTAAAGCATCACCGAGGAATCAACGGAAGAACCCGTTCTTCTCAAGACCTCAACCTCGACAACAGACGAATCGAAAAAGACAACCTACAAAAGGAAGTCTAATCTGAGACCCGATCAAGGTCACCTGCCTAATAAGCATGCTTCGTAAATCATAAAACCATCTATCTAAAAAGGATATGAATCTTTTGATGGTAGCAAATGTATCTACCCCTATAGTCGAAATTTAGAACACGACCAACCACCTTTGGATAAAAAGAAGACAAACCGAAAAGTTAAATCATAAGTCTTCTAAGTCATCCAAGGTTCACACAAGTAATCATACAAATCGTAAAAGCATATAAGGATAAGTATGATTATGTTGATGTATGGGGAGACAAATCAGCCTTCCGATCCGGACCGATCACAATAAGCTTTCTGTTTGTATGGATCCCCAAATCCAAACCTAACCCCTCGGGACCCAATCCGAAAGGGGTACCTAAAAACCCCGATCGATTGACAGGTTTCGCGTGGTCCGCCAACAAAGGAGGTGTGCAAGCAACTATCCGGGTACATCGATAGTGGATGCTCAAGGCACATGACCGAAGCAAACATCTCCTCGCCTTCCTACATAGAATGTAAAGGCCGCGTGTACTCTTTCTTGATGATAACTTTGGTTATACCAAAGGGTTCTAACCTTAGAGAATGATGATGTACAAGAAACCGAGTCTCAGATGTCGAAGGTCCAAGCACAACCTATTATCGGTTTCACAATTACTGCGACAACCGGATTCAAGGTTGAGTTCTCGATCGATCAATGCACTATCAAGAATCGAGTCACTCAACAGATTTTGATAACCGGTTCAAGAAAAGGGACGATCTACATAAACCGATTGGAAACAGTTTGTCCAAGAAATGCGGTGTCGATTGTTAAGAGTTCCAAAAGTAGCATTGCTCGCACAAAAGAATGAGCCATCCGAACTTTAAAACTCTTAATAAGATAACTAGGATGTCTCTAGTGGAAGGACTTCCAATGAAGTGTTCTCAAAGGATCGGACATGTCTTGCATGTCGGCGGAAAACAGTCAAAGCTTCATTCAAAGGAATTTCCGGGATCCAAAGATCTTTCTTTGCCTCATATGGATCTGTTTGGACCCGGTTACACCGGTCGATCTCAACGGACGAAATACACTCTCGGTAATCGTGGATGACTATTCCAAGTTTACACAAGTTATATTCTTACATAAGAAGAATGAGGCGACAACCAAGATAATTCCGAGTTACTAAGAAGATTACAAAATGAGAAGGGTGTCAACAGTAGTAAAAATCGAATCGATAAAAGTACGAAATTTACGAACTCTTTTATTACCGATTTTTGCTCTAAGTTTGGTATCTGACATGAAACATCACCGCGAGGACGCCACAACAGAAATGGAGTAAATGAACGGAGGAACGTACTCTCAAAGAAGTTCGCCGAACAATGTTAGGCAACATGCGATACCAAACCGTTTAAAAGGTAAAATCAACAACTTTGCATGCCATACGCTTGAATGGATGTCTCCCGACTAAGGCTCACTACAAAACACCCTATGAACTATGGAAGGGGCGTAAAAACCTCGTGTTTCTTACTTCCATGTTTTTTGGGTGCAAGTGTTTCATACACATAATGGGAAAAGTCGGTTGAAGACTTTTGAGGCCAAGTCCGATGAGGGTATATTTCTGGGTATTCCTCATCTAGCAAAGCTTTTCGTGGTCTACAACAAAACGAACCCTAATTGTGGAAGAAACACCCCATGTAACCTTTGATGAAGCATCTTGATCAAGAGAAATCGCCTCGAGCAAGAAGTACCCGATCTACGTAACCTCGATATTCAAAATGGATCGCCTAACGATCAAGGAAAAGGATCAAATCATCAATTTACATTCCGGATCTAGGCCGATTCACCGGATCAATCAGATCCTAAGGTACGAACAACCTGCCGATGAAAAAGTTGATTCACCGAGATAAGAAAATCCGAACCATCCGGTTCAGGGGGAACTTCTGAAGTTCTCACGAACAGACATCAGCACATGATGAGTCCAACATCAGCTGAGACTTGTTCTTATCAAGTGGACCATAACCTCAAGACCACTCCCCAATCGCTAGTAATAAGATTTTATCGAAACGGACGATGTTCTCAAAACCGACGCAAATCAGAATAGAAGGACCTGGATAACCAATCATCCAACTGATCTGATAATCGGAGACCCGTCTGATAAAATTAAAACTAGACATCAGATTGGTGAAAGTGCCATGTATTGCTGTTATCTGTCTATGAAGGAACCAACTACAATAGAGGAAGCATTACAAGACGCAAAATCGGATTCTAAATGGCGCAGAGGAGCCGGAATGGCTTCGAGAGAAATGAAGTATGGGAACTAGTAGATGGACGTGTCATCAAGACGTAATTGTACGAAATGGATCTTCAAGAACAAGAGAGATGAGAAAAATGTTATCACCGAAATAAGGCAAGACTAGTTGCTAAGGGGTATTCTGTCGTAAGGAATTGATTACGATGAGACCTTTGCACCGCTTCCGCCTTTGAACCATTCGGCTTGTTTAAAGCTTATGCTTCCACGAAGGGTTCATCGTGGTATCGATGGACGTAAAGAGTGCTTTCTTAAACGGGTACTAGCAGAGGAAGTTTATGTCGAACAACCTCCAGGCTTTGAAAAGGGCAACCAAGTGTATCGTTTAAGAAAAGCTCTTTATGGGGTTCAAACAGTTCGCCCATGAGCTTTAGTATGATACACTCTCTCGATTCTTGATTGAAAATGGGTTCACTAAAGGAACAAATGGGCCGAAACCTTATTCGAGAATAGAAGATGGAGAAGATATTCTCGATGGTTCAGATTCGTGGGCGACATCATCTTGGGATCTCCTAACAAAGAGCATATGTGAAAGGTTCAAGAAAAGCGATGCAAGGGAAATTCGAGATGTCCATGATGGGTCGATGAATTACTTTCTAGGTCTCCAAGTTAAACAAAAGTACGTAAGGATATTCATCTGCCAAAAGCAAAGTACACTAGAATCTATTGGCTAAGTTTGGAGTTCAAAATAGTAAGGAAGCCAAAATTCCTATGATGACCGGATTCAAGATGGATCCGTATGAGGTTTATCGAAAAACAAATCGAAGAAGAATATAGGGCTCTCATTGGATCTCTATTATACCCGATCGCCAGCAGACCGGATATCACTTTTGCGATGGGTGTATGTGCGATTTCAAAGCAAATCCAATGATCACCACCTGAAAGCGACTAAGCGGATTCTTAAGTATCTGAAGGAACAATAAACCTTGGTTTATTCTACCCATCGAATGATAATCTAGAGCTTAGTGGGTATTCGATTACGATTATGGAGGTTGCAAGATCGACGAAAAATCAACCTCGAGAACATGTCGGTTCTTAGGAAGAAAAAAAGATCTCGTGGTTTTCAAAGAAGACATCGGTTCAGACATCTACAACTGAAGCGTAATATATGGTGGCTTCAGGAAGCTGTTGTTCCCAATCGCTCTGCTCTCTGATCGGCGGTGAGGGATTACAACATTGTAGCTAAAAACGTACCTATATTCTGTGACAGTAATAGTGCTATTGCAATCACTCAGAATCCGGTTCTACATACAAGATGCAAGCATGTGGATGTCAGACACCACTTTATAAGAGATCACGTTGAAAAGAAGAATATCAGAATGGAAAAGATTCATACTGATATCAGAAGGCTGATATTCTAACCAAGCCACTAAACCGAGATCGATTCAGAGATTTATGTGATGAGCTAGGACTTCTAGATCTTGGAGAAATGTCACCGAAAATGTTTGATGGAATGTTCTCCAGAACTAGCTGGTTAAGAGACTAACCAGATCGAGAGAAATCAGTTGAGTTTGGTATCTTAACTGATCTCAAGAGACTGATAAGCAAAAATTGATCAGACTTACACGCTACCAGATCCAAAGGAACTGATCAGATTTTAGTTTATCAGATTTAAAGTCTATCAGTTTAAAGGAACTGATCAGATTCAAGGTTTATCAGATTAAAGGAAAATGCTCAGTTTAAAGGATTATCTGATTAAATCAATTTGGTTATAGTATTTCTTTGTGAATCGATTTAGGCGATATTCAACAAGCAAGATTCGAGAGATTAAGAGCTAACAATCGCGATAAGAAAGCGTAAATTTACACAACGATGAAATAATGAGAACTTTTCATTGATAAAAACCCGAAGGTGAGGTTACATTACGAGTTACAAGTACAAGAAGACCCGGAGGTCAGTACATAAATGTTAACCAAAATCCTAAACCTTTAACCCTAAACCTTCATCCTAACCCCAGAAGTGAAGGAAAGAGAGAGATTTTAAACTCTCATTTTCCCCCACTTAACAAGGGGTGAGAGAGGCTTTAAAGAACAAAATCCCAAGGCACTCGCAAAAGCTGAAGATCAAGAAAAATGGAGCGACAGCGGCCTTGATAGGATTACTAAGCCAGGAGCCCTAAAAGGAAGAGTAGTAGGGCTCTCCAAAATTTTTTAAATGGAGCACGTGTGCCAAAGAGTTGGTCGTCGGATCTCATGGGCACATGTGTTGCATATTTTATACCGCACTAAGTCCGATGGTTCTCAATTCGTCATCGAGATAGACACACAAGGTGCATACGGTTAGGAGAAGTGTCTTCTCGGTTACAACAAAAGATCCGGCCCCGGTGGTAGAGAAGCTTTTCGGAATCGTGTTATGTGAAATCGAAGATGATGAAGAAAAAACAATAAATAAGGGATGCAAAGGGTTGATTTGAGAAGGTGAAACCATATAAAAGGGTGTAAAAGTGTTTCTTAGGAAGTCTCACCAAACAAGGGTTCACCAAGATACATGATTCTTACAAAGAAGATAAGTATGGTGAATGGGTGATGTTGTGTAAAACATTGGTCCAATTTATAGAGGCCAAGCAAGGATGCAAATGCAATTTCCATTTCAAGAAGCCTATCCGAGAAATTTGCATCAAAAGGACAAATGTAGAAATCACGCCCGATAATTGGATAAATTTACGGTTGATTGACATATCGAGAGATTCGCATTTATATTTACGCATGTCAAATCACGCTACTTAGGGAATAGAAGCTACTACTCAAGACTAAGTTTTGGCGGTAACACTTATCCCAAGAATTGGCTTAATCTGAAAAGAATCAGATGAGATCAACCAAAATCTGATTACTTACGAGTATGATCAGATGAGAGAGATCAGCTGAGCTTGAAACTCCAACAAATCAGATATATCAGTCTATGTCAGAAATATCAGTTGAAGGGGGAACTTCAACTGATCAAGGAGGATCAAAAGGGAAATCAGACGTACTCAAGGAAAGATCAGCTAAGCTTGAAGTTTCAACAAATCAGATGTAACTGGAGAAGATCAGTTGAAAGGATCGGTTGGGAAATTTCTTAAGGCTTAAGCGTAATGATTAAGATCAACAAGTGGAATCAACATTGACAAAGTAATATTGGTGATCACTATATCGACCAACCCAGACACGATCTCTTTTCTCTTGTTCTTTACTTATTTAACGGATCGTATCGATATTATTTGCCTTCTTTATACCCACTATCCTTGTGACGTGTACTCTTACAAATCATTTAATGCGGACGTGGGGTACATGTATTAACTGCTATTTGATCGTGCTTTTAAATCCAAAAGTTTTTTTATGCGTCGTTTTTCGACCCTACGATCAAAAACCTAAATCTGGAAGCGTATAATCTTTTCAAAACGTTTGATCTTCCAAATCTTGTCTTATTGTTCCCTCCGCCTCTATATAAGATTCATCAAACCTTACCAGAGTTTTTCTGTTTCACAAACTTGCATTATTATCACTGAAAAACTTCTAATTTTCTATACGCTTTCAAAACGATTTCTTAGAGTTCAAAATCATCTCCGAAAATTTGAATCTGGTAATACTTTCTTTTAAACTTAATGATGAATCTTTCTTTCCGATAAAAACATTGATTTCAAAAGTTGTTTTTCGGAATTTATGCTTCATTGCCTCTTGTTTTCCGCGGTATGATATTGATATTGATTATGCACAAATTTAATGAGTCTATCTCACCAGATGGCCACTCATGGACTAGGAAAGATCATGTGCAACTATCTGAACCGCAAACGAAGATCTTTGAGGATAAGTTCGTTCGATTTGGAACCACCGAGGATCCCGAATCCATGGAGGTGGAACAAATTTCAAGAAGGCCGGATCGAAACATATTTCTCTGCTCCATGCAATCCAAAGATGCGGTATGAAGCACTTCACATTTCTTGCGAGAATTTGAGTGTGGATCTGAAAAATCGAGAGACGAACCGATATCGTCGGTCAACGGAGAAGAAATCGATCGACAAATGCGAACATCACTCGTCTGCTCAAACTACCAAAAGGGCGAATCTCACACCGCACACTTCTGAGGAGAATGAGGACGAAGAAATCGAAGAGAGCTCTTAAGAGAAAGGGATAAACATCGAAAAGCCGGATTCATCAAAGCCAATGCTCAAAAAAAAGTCTGATGTTGTTTGACATTCATCAAGAACGATCATGGGAATCTCATTTAGCCCAGATGCTCTCACATCACCAAAAATGTACAAAGATGGCAAAGCAATAATTGATGGGGCTCGAGAACATCAATTGGCATGGCATCCTAAAAGCCATCTTGCTCCAAGAACACGAAAAAATTTGGAGTCAATGAATCCAGGCAGGTCTTTTCGAAAAAGAGAATCAGCCAATCTCAACAAGGTTGCGCTTATATTGAAGGACAAAGCGCCAAGCTACCGAATGGAATCGAGAATGGATCAAGTCCTACAATGCCTTCCTTCATCAACTTCAGTTATATATGGGCCACCAGACGATGACAAGGAGCCCACTCCAACAAAAACTCAAGAAAGGAAAGAGCAAAGAAGCCAGCTACTCATCCACACCAGGTTGCTCCACAGAAAAAGAAACGAAAACTGGTGAAGGCCCAGGAGAAGAGGCCAAAGAAAGCAAAGCAAGCTACCATGACTCTAGCACTAGAAGATGAGTCAGAAGAAGAAAGAGCGCCAGAACAGTCTGTTGCGCAACAAAGAACAGAATCAGACAGGCAAGCTTCTCAACCTGAGGGCTCGCCAGAACGATCTGAGGTAGAAGCACAAGCTGATAAATCTCCTTCTCCTCAACCTCGAGCTGATTCACCGCTCAGACTAAAGGCTGCTGAGCATGTCTCTCCTGCTAGTTCACCTGCTCATGAACCTGAACCAGATACAACTGCCACTACAGCAGAACCACTGCAGGTCGAACCAATCAGACAACTTCCGCCGACTCAAGCACAACCAGAAGCTTCCACATCTCATCCAACAGAATCTGGACAGATAATTCCTATATCCAGATCAACAAAGACCATCACCGAAAAATGGTCGGACTAAGAATTGAACGAGATTGATGAGGCGTATCCACAACCGGGTCGCCCATCCCGCTATAAGAGAAGAAGTCATGGAGATCCTCACCGAGAGATCTCAGTTAAAAGCTTCTCGATCTTATCTTACTTGTTGAATGTATGGGTGGTGCGGATGAGTTCGCAGATTTTGACTTCGATATGAGGAAGTCTGCCAAAGTGGGATCACCAGCTGAGCTAATATCCGATAAATCTGTGAAAGCTCGATCCACGAAAGTTGAATTGCTTGAAGAAGAAAAAGTCGGAGATCGCTCAAGAAGCTCCGTAAACAGATTTGAAATGGAGAATGGGGAGCTGCTGGATGAAAGTGGAACTGGTGCTGCAGTTCACGACCAACCACCGGAGGCACAAACAACTGAACCTGATCAAGTGATGGATCCAATTCCTACATCTCAAATCACCACTGATCAACTCCAGGAGATCGATCTTGTCTCAAAGATCTCCTCGAAAGAAGAGATTGAGGGAGTCTTAACCGATCGTAGACAAAATTAGTCTCAAACAAATCGAAGCAATCGAGATCAGTTCTCCCAATCCATGACCACCATGTTCTGCGAGCTTACAAAATCGTTGATGACAAGTCAAAAAGCGCCGGATCAAAATCAATCTTCTTTTCTCGACTTTCAACGAAAAAAAAAGGCTCGAAAGTTATCGAAGAGAAATTTGACAAAATGATTTGGACACTCCTCGCTACAATGGAAATCGCCAAGACAGAGCCGACATAACCGCTCGAATCTAACGACTCAAACTTCGTGTTTATCTGCTAATGATCTAAATCGAGCATTATCGATTAACTTTGGCTCTCGACTTCCCACCTCAATGCGCTTTTGATCAAACCAAAAAGGGGAAGGATCTGAAAAACCAACCGACACATCGAAGATCGATTCATACGGATAAGGCCCATGGACAAAGCTCAATTGCAAGAAAGGTGATTGGTCTTTGGGACATCAAAATCTGGACCCGATTACTCGGACCGGGAAAAGTCACCAAGCCAGACTAATCGATCTCTGGTGATAAGGAGCTAGTCAGAAGATTGTCCAAAGAGCGGATGGTGAAGAAGAAAGAAGAAGGGCGTAAAAACGGGCACAAGCGAAGGTTGAAACAAAAGTTCAAATCAAGGGCTAAGAAAGGATTAGTGGAAAATTCGCACCGAACCTCGGTTGCCCGGCAAAGAGTCGATTTAGATCATACCAAAAAACCTAACGCCTGCACGCTAAGAGGTTTGAGGAATGGAATAAGATCGAGAAGTGAATGGCTTCTAGATGCCTTTGTCCTGATCTTGTTCCAAAGAAGAATCACCGGATGATGAGTTCTCAACCGGTTCTGAGAATAAATATCCAGACTTTCTGAAGTATCTGGAAAATGAGGCCAAGCTTATAAATGTAAAGATATCTCGCCAAGAGTATGATCTGTTAATATACTCAAAGAAGGCAGATGGCTCATTTGACAGACTGGCATTTGAGAGATTCTACTTTGACATCTTGAGCAAATCGCATATAACCCGATCAAGTCTGAGACAACCCGATGTCAAATGGAAACTCTATCGATTTTCAACGTTCCACAAGACCAAAGAGAAAATGCCGAAGGATACAAGCCCAAGGAGTGAAGAATCAGAAGACGTCTAGGGATCAGCTGCTTTTAAATTCAAAACTTTTCTGATGTAACATGTAATCAACATATCTAATGAAAAGTTTATTTTTCTGATCCCAAGACAAAATCTCTTTGTCTTCGATTATTTGCTTTTAATCGTTCTATACTTATCAACTGTTTGGTTTTCTCGGTGTTTTGTTTTCATCAAAAAGGGGAAATTGTTGGGAAATTTATAGTTTTGATGAAAGTTCCAAAACACATGTAATAGACACGGACACATTAATGATCGTTGTTTACATTATTGCTATAGGAGACCATTGATAATGATTGTATAGAAAAAACCGATGTAATAGATAGGTCACATATTGAGGGGGGAACTCAATATGTATAGGTCGATCTCAAGAATCGGAAAGAAAGGCGATATCCGATGCGGCGTAACGTTAAACGAGAATCGGAAGATCGATCGAATCGATCTAGTCGATAACTCAGCGAAGTCATGAAGCTCAAACCTCGAATACTAGAAGATCGGATGACTTCGGAAAGATAAGACCGGAAGACCTACATCGCCGTAGAGTCGGCCAGGTTGAAGCTAAGTCAACGCGCGCCGAAGACTCTATCGGATAGACCGATCGATTCAGATCGATCGGTCGGCTCATAAGATGAAAACCGATGTTTCATCTTATCATACGTCCGCGATCTAAACAAGAAGATTACCAACCTTAGTTGGAGGAACAACACCGCAAAGCAAGTCTTCCATCCAATAAGGAAGAAACACGTATGAACAGAAGCCGATACTCATGGGATTCGATGTTGCTCTCTCAAACGGCTATAAAATACACATTCACGCTTTTCGCCATGCCGTTTAAAGCACGCCACATCAAGCCCGCAAGTTCATTTAAAATAGCCCGAGATTCAAATTGCTCTCCAACGGCTCTTTTGATCTCAAGGTCTATAAATATGGGATCACACTTCGTGAAACACGGAAATGCTTGGACAAACAAAATAATCAAGAAGCTCAAACTATAGTCGATTTCATACGAAGAACACAACAACAAGCTTATTTTTATATTGTGTTCATCCCATAAGTTCTTAGCAAGAAATCTTTTCATCTAGCTATCGTGTCGCTTGTATGCCTGCAGGAAAGATTTCATAGTTGAACCTCAACAATCTTACCCAAACCCCAAGTTAGGATAAGTTGTTTAGCAAGATTTCGATCCAGGGTTTCTAATCTTCGATTTACGGATCGGTTGAGTGAGAACTCTTAAAACATCTGTTGGTGTCTTTGTGTTGGACTAACACACTAAACTAAGTCCAAAATCGGTTAAGTCGGTTAAGTTGGTTAAGTTGGTGCCCTCAGTGAAAGGGAAGAGGGGCGTGGGGACTGGTTTGTCCTAACCACTATAAATCTTGTGTGCCTTTATTGCTTTGATTAACTGCTCTCACATCGCACAATCTTAAAGCGCATACATATTCTAAGTTAAGATCAGATAGCACCAAGCTTCTGATCTGATCGGACCTGATATTTCTGTCATCTGATTAAAAAGATAAAACTTGGAATCTGATTTATACAAACTGGTTTTTCACACGGGTAAAACTTAAGCTTCCGCACACATCAGTTAATCTGATAGTTACCGAACTGATCTGTTTTTCAGCGTTGATAAGTTGGTTATCGACCAAACCGATTCACTTTCGCGACTCGATCAAATCTGCTCTCACACCTGATCTGCACGAAAAGTTTTTCAGAAGTCTATTCACCCCTCCCCTCTAGACTTCTGCCCTCACATAACCCGTTCGGGACCTACACTTAGTACTTTAGGCATATATTATACAGTACAAATCCTGGCTTGGTGCCCCCAGACGTAGTCTATTCCAAAGACGAACTGGGTAATTAAATCGCTTGTCATTTATTGCTTTCGACGTAGTATTGATCGGAACATTACTAAATTGTTTGCTTGTTCGCCGGTAACAAAATCGGGTACAACAATTGGCGCCGTCTGTGGGAAGAGACAATTCCTGCGAAATCACTTTGTTCGAAGGAAGACCCATCTTATCTCTGATCAATACCAATGGCAAGCAATCAAGCCAACCTGAACGGGCAAGATCTGGACGCCCGCGATGGGCGCTAGGCCTCTATGAGCTCTCATCGCTCTGGCTCCCATCACGATCACCAGCAAGACCCGATAATAACCCCTTACTGGTGGAATTTGGTGCAGACGCCCGAGGACACAAAGGTCGTGATGGCCATCCTCAACAAGAAACGTGTCGCGTTTGACGACAGAACGTCTCCC
The DNA here is from genome assembly GCA_037126765.1 of Stenogyne calaminthoides. Classification (NCBI taxonomy): domain Eukaryota; kingdom Viridiplantae; phylum Streptophyta; class Magnoliopsida; order Lamiales; family Lamiaceae; genus Stenogyne; species Stenogyne calaminthoides. Next base: position 22,423,303 of record JBBCBC010000010.1, on the reverse strand, counting down.
GACCTCACCCCAAGCCGCCCCCAGAGGTCGGACCCTCAAAAAAGTAGGCGGCTCAAACCCGAAGGGGCATTCACGCCAAGCCCGGCCTACAATCCGCCGGACATGCCCGTCCGCAATCACCAACTCTCAAAAGAGGCCGGCGGTCGAGCAATGTGTTCGGCCGACTTGGCGACCTCGGTCGGCAAGCCCCGAGAACGCAAAAGATGAGGTACAATTTGAGCCGGGTGGAGCGCGACCTTGCCCGACTAAACCTCCACCATTAACGAGATCTGAGGGGTCGACGCATAGGCGACCCCGATGGCAAAGCGACGTGACTGATAGCCATGATGTTCGTCGCGGGCCCGACCGCACAATCTAACAACCGATGGAGCGCATGGAGAGTTGAAATGGGCAAGCGAAATGCCAGACCAATTCCTGTCGTCGGACTCCCCTCGTAATTTTGGTCACCACGGCGGTACTCAAAGGAAGATCAATGTCGCGACCTTGATCGCCATCTGATTGAACACCGACCAAGGGTCCATTTAAAAAGTACAATTCGTACATGGCTTCTATGGGCGCCACTGATGCGACCAAATGTGGTTGTTCTCTCTGACCTTAAGCGACCAGGCTCATCAATGGTTCACCTCTCTGCCGCCCCTGTCAGTAGACACTTTCGAGCAGCTCGCTCACCTATTTTTAACGCATTTCACTGCCCTGGCACCCCGACCTGCGACCAGGCAGCACTTGATGAACACCCGGCAGGGATCTGAATCCGTCGGTCTTACATTGAGAGGATCGACAAAATTGATTTTTGGAAGGAGACCCCATTGGGGATGAAGCAAAATTGATGGGGGTTGTCTCCGGCCTAAAGAAGGGGACCAAACTCTGGCGGCGCCGCACGGTGAAAGTACCGACTAGCACGCCGACTTTGGAGGTGGGCCTTGCGATACACTACTTAGCGGGGCTCTTGGAATCCTTTTACCTATCCGGAGACTAAGGAGGTCATGGAGCCCAAGAAAAGCTACAAAAAGTCATCTTCGCAGAGTATAAGCCCGTAAAGCTTCAAGCCTTTTGAGGAGCATTCATTGAGAAATTGATGGACGCCTGGCATGACCCGAAAACATTTTCAACCATTCGAGGGCGGGAACTACTTCCGGCCCATGATGAAGAACAAGAGGCGTGTAACTCCAACAAGTCGCCATTTCCACGAGTAAACCGGACACTATACCAGTGAGTGTAAAGATCTGGTTGCCTCAGCTGAGACTCCAGATGAAGGCTCGCAGATGACGAGTTAAATCAGCGACCTCGAAAAACGACTACCGAGCTCGAGAAGCCGCCAACAAGAAGAACCCTCCCGCAGAACGACAAAACTGGTGGGAGCGGGCAGGGAGAACGACCCGATCCGCCCATGCCATGCCAGAGAATGCGGGGCCGTACACATACACACTCTCTCCCTTAGGACCTTTGCTTCTAAGAAGCCACTAGCTCCCCCTCCAAGCGAAGGATGAAAGCCAAAATAAGGGAGTTAGAGAATGCCAGGAAGATGGTGTTGCCCGTCCTCGCCGTTAGGGAAGAGTCCAGTACTATCGAGTTCGGGGAACAAGACAAAGCCGGGGTAGTCTACCCCAATGTCGATCCCTTGGTGATCCGGGCCAACATCATGGGGACTATGGTGTGCCAACCACTTCGATGGGGGGCTTCGCAACATCCTTTTCAAGAAGACCCTCGATCAGCTCGGGGATTATGATGCTTATGTCACCCCCTGCAACCACCTCGTGAAAGGGTTTGGCGACGCTACTGTGAGGCCCACCGGGATGATCCAATTGGTCGTCGAGCTGGTTTCTACACTTAATAGTGAGGTTAGAGCAACTAGGCTGTTAGACTTTTTAGTAGTCGACCTCCCCAGCACCTACAATGGTTTCCTGGGGAGGCCTTTTGAACATGAATTCGAGGTCATGCCCTTCACTTTCTATTTTTTGTGTAAAGTTTCCCACCAAGAGTGGGGTGGTCTGCACCAAGATTAAGGCGACCAAGTTGATGCAAGAGGTTATTTGATTTACTCTTCGTCTCCTTTCAATTCTGCACTAGTACCTATCAAACAAGCACTTGTAATAGATACCAATAAACAGAATGAAGAATTAAGTGAGGCAAGGATAAACAGGAAAAGAACCTACAGTGACCTCGACCCAAGAATAGGGCACGAACCAGATGAATTCCTGATCGAGTCCGAAATCGATGATCCCCGACAAGATAGCCCCAGAGCCGTCCCGGGGGAAGAGCTAGAGAAAGTCAAGGTCGATCCAACTCGCCCAGATCTGGAGGTCATTATCGGCTCTAAGATACCGAGCGACCTGAAGGGGGAAGTCATTGACTTTCTCAAAAAGAACTTAGATGTCTTCTCCTGGTCGCACAAAGACATGGTGGGGATCGACCCAGAGATCGCATGCCATCGACTCCACATTGGCCCATCCGGAAGCCGGTTGCTCAGAAGAGGCAAAAATTCGGCCCTGAGAAGTATGCCGCTTTGGCGGAAGAGGTGAAGAAACTGCTGGATAACGACCTGATCATGCAGGCAGACCAACCACAGTGGGTAGCCAATGCAGTATTGGTAAAGAAATCCAATGGGACCTGACGGTTATGTATCGACTTCACCGACCTCAACGAGGCCTGCCCCAAAGACTTCTTCCCGATGCCACATATCGATCACCTGATAGATAATACGGCCGGACACGAAATGATGTCATTCATGAATGCTTTTGCGGGCTATCACCAAATAGCCATGCACGAACCCGGATCGATAGCACACCTGCGTTTACGACGGAAAAAAGAACCTATATTCTTTGGAAGAGAATGTTGTTCGGCTTGAAGAACGCAGTGGCAACATACCAAAGGCTGGTCAATCACATGTTTGCTGACCAGATAGGGAAGTCGGTAGAAGTCTATGTCAACGACATTGTCGTCAAAAGCCTAAAAATGGAAGACCACCTGCTTCACCTCGCGCAGACATTCGACATCCTCAGAAAATTCAATATGAGACTCAACCCCAAGAAGTGTAACTTCGGAGTGGAGTCGGGGAAGTTATTGGGACACTTAGTCAGTAAGCGGGGCATCGAGGTGAACCCAGGAAAGGTCAAGGTTGTGTTAGACATGGGGGCACCCCGAAATGTGAAAGAAGTTCAGAAACTCATGGGGTGCCTAGCCGAGCTGAGCAGGTTCATCTCCCGGATGGGGGACAAGTGCAAGCCAATGTTCGACACGATCCGTAAGAAGGAAAAGTTCGAATGGACGCCCGAAAGCCAGGATGCCTTCGAAAAAATCAAAGCTTACCTGGCGGATGTGAGCATATTGTCCAAACCTGTTCCAGGAGAGAAGTTGTTCTTGTATCTCACAGCATCAGAGACCGCCTTGAGCGCGGTACTGGTCCGAGCAGAAGGTTCGGTCCACCTACCCATTTACTTCGTTAGCCAGACATTGAACGAGACAGAGCAACGCTACCCCTCGCTAGAGAAGTTGGCATACGCATTAGTCATGAGCGTGAGAAAGTTGAGACCGTATTTTTTCGATCATCAGGTCGAGGTTCTCACTTCCCTACCACTGCGGAATGTACTCCACCGTCCGGACACTTTAGGACGATGCCTCAAATGGGCCATTGAGGTCGGGCAGTACGGTGTAACCTACGTGCCACGACCTGCCGTCAAGGCTCAGGCACTGGCCGACTTCTTGGTAGAGCTTACATTCCCGACAGAAGCAGGAAGTTCAGGCAGCTTACCGTGGGAGCTTTTTGTTGATGGGTCGGCGACCTCTCACAAGTCGGGTGCGGGGGTGGTTTTAATGAGTCCTGAGGGTATCTCATTCCAGAACGCCATTACCTTCGATTTTCCCGCAACGAATAATGAGGCCGAGTATGAGGCTCTCATCAGCGGCCTGGAAATGGCAACAACCATGGGGGTCAAGAGATTGCAGGTTCATACCGACTCCTAGCTCATGACCTGCCAAGTTTCGGGGGGTACGAGGCTAGGGACGATAGGATGGCAGCCTATCAGGAAATTGTGAAAACACTGTGCATGAAGTTCACACAGATCCATGTCAAGCTGATACCGAAAGAGCGGAACTCGCGAGCCGATGATTTAGCCAGGTTGGCAACCTCCGAAGGATCACCAGACATGAAGGATGTCACCATCACGACACTTCCCCACCCATCCACCGCGCAAGTAAACGTAACAACATTAGAAAACCCGGTGCCGAACTGGATGACACCCATCATGGAGTATTTGATAAGCGGCCTCTTGCCGCCTGATCGCATCCAAGCTCGGCAGTTGCAATTACAGGCCGCCCGATACACAATGATAGGTGGGGAGTTGTACAAGCGAGGCTTCGGCATACCCCTACTTCGATGTATAACACCCGAACAAGGTCAAGACATCCTGCGAGAAATACACGAAGGGGCATGCGGAAACCACATTGGGGGAGTTGCTGGCCCACAAAACCACAAGGCAGGGATATTTTTGGCCAACCTTAAGGGCCGATGCTATTGTCTTCGCCCGCAAATGCCACAAATGTCAGATCTATGCCCCCTCTATCAAGGTCGCACCTGAAGAGCTCACGAGTATCCTCAGTCCTTGGCCCTTTGCAAAGTGGGGGATAGACATCATTGGGCCACTCCCAACGGCCCCAGGATCGGTCAAGTATGCCTTAGTAGCGGTGGATTACTTCAAAAAATGGGCCGAAGCTGAGGCACTGGCAACCATCGACCAAGATCATGTCATCAGGTTCATTTGGGGCAACATTATCTGCAGATTCGGACTGCCTCAGGCAATCATATCAGATAATGGGAAGCAGTTCCACAGAACGAAGGTCGACGCCTTCTTCAAAAAATGTAAGATCCCAAAGCTATTCTCTACCCCATACCACCCCCAATCGAACGGATAGGTCGAGGCCGTGAACAAAATCATAAAGCACACGCTCAAGGCCAAGATCGAAGGGGGAAAGGGGAAATGGGCCAGTGAGCTCCCAGATGTGATGTGGGCGTACAGAACAACCTGCAGGAATTCAATGGGCGAAACCCCTTATTCGCTAGCCTTCAGAACTGGGGCAATGGTGCAGGCGGAGGTCGATGTCCCGACTTTCTGGACTAGCCAAGTCACTTTCGATCACAACGATGAAGTCCTGGAGAGGAGCCTCGACCTACTCGAAGAAAAGCGATTAGAGGCTAATATGAGAAATGTCAGATACAAGCAGAGGTCTGAGAAATATTACAACTCTAAAGTACGAGTTCGACGCTTTAAGGTCAGGGACCTAGTACTAAAGAAGATACTCGGAGACTCAAAAGGTGCCCTCGGCCCCAATTGGGAGGGTCCATTCCAGATATCGAAGGTCCTACCAAATGGATCATACGAGCTCGAGAAAGCACATGAGACTAAGGCTCAATATCCGTGGAATGCAACTCATTTGAAAAAATACTACCAGTAGATTTATGTCCTTGTATCGATCAAGCCGATGTAAACAAGTATTTGTAGTAACAACAATTCTCTATTTTTTTTAAATGTGAGATTCCTGTGTAAATCAAGAGGGTCGCATGAAAAACATATGATCGATGAAATGCATACCACATGAAAGACATGATCGATAACATGCAGGTCGCATGAAAGACATGATCGATAACATGCAGGTCACATGAAAGACATGATTGATAACGTGCGAACCCGAGGTCCGACTTTAGAAATACTGGAGGCGAGATCGCCACCCTAATGGTGCGGTCATCCCCTGACTTTATAAGACGGCTACGCAAATGTCCAAGAAACAAATCGCATAGAAAATAAGACGACAAGGACTAAGCAAAAGTCGCATAAGGAAATCAAGTCAACACAATGAAGGAATTAAAAAGGAGAATTTCATTAATAAAGACCCGAAGATCGGGGAAACCCCATTACAATAGACCCAAAGGTCGGTAAAGAGAGCATTCCACTACAATACATTTTTCGGAATCGAGCTAGCGATTTGGTCTGTACCACGGAGCCACTTGAACTAGCGACTTGGTCTATACTACATTGCTACTAGGGTAGCATCTCTCGGACTCGGAGGTCGCTGAGGAAGATGCTGCAAAACTATCAGAAAAGGATGTTACAACATCCTTGGAGTGTCAGGTGCTGCAATGGGTCTTCTCGTGTGAGCAAGCACGAGTGCCATCTTTACGATGCAAAAAACTCAAGGGGTTGTTAAGGGCATTTTGGCATGATCAGGTTCGCATTAAATCCGTATTGCGTATCAAGAGGGGCCCATCACCATTAATCCAGTTCTCTCGATCGGCACCCGAGACACCATGAGTTAGGGGCCCCGCCGCCACGGCAGCGGTGGATCCGCCGGCCGGGTAATAGCAAAACTTGGCAATGGCTGTATGGTCACCCTCCGGTGAAAGCAAAATCCAAGATGGAGGAGCCGCAAAGATGGTCCGTGTTGGGAAATGAATTTAATAAAGAAGATTTTGATTAGATCCCAAAACCCCTGAGTATGACATGTTCAAGATAATCTTGATAGTTGAATCAGGATTCAGTTTTAGAGTGTTCAAGATGTTATCTGCACAATGTATAGTCAGCAGATATAGATCAGGATAGATTCTGAAGACTCTGTAAGTTTCTGAAGAAATTGAAGTTCGATATGAAATCGAAGTTTTCAAGACTTCGATGAAATCCCGAGAATCAAGACTCGATATGAGATCGAGAATCAAGACTCGATATGGAGATCGAGAATCAAGACTTCGGTGTGAAATCGAGAATCAAGACTCAAAGATGAAGACTCAATATATCAATCAAGATATCTCAAAGACTCGGAAGAACACCAAGACTCGAAGATCAAGATATCAAGATCGAAGACAAAGGATACTGAAGGCACAGTAATTACTAAAGACTCAGTAATTAATGAATGCTCAGTATAACCTGAATATTCCGAAGCGAAGAAACTGAGGAATATAGCCGTAGGAATCCAGCTGACGTGGACCAATGAGAGGAAGACAACCAGCCTGAAAAAGCTGCAGAACTTACAAAGAATAGTATGGATTTAAATGTGATTCTCTCCAACGGTAACATTCAAATCAACACTATAAATACAAGTTCTTCCTTCATTATTACTTGTGGAAGTGCGGAGAAGATAGCAAACGATGCTACAGAGCTAAGAGAACATATACCCAAGCTTTCCCACCATAGAACACAAGTCTGTAGATATACAAATATATTCAAAGAGTGTTCTAGAACCCAATCTAAGTAACCCACGATATATCCTACGCTTAGAGAGATTTTCCCAACCTTAGCATTGAGGCTAAACAAATGTAAGGGAAAATCTCACCATAGTTGGAGACAACACCAAACTCAAACCCCATTCTCGTAAAGAGATAACCCGTGGTGTGAAGAGAGGTAGTTGTTAGGCAATCCCGAGAGAGGGTGATAAGTCCCGAGGGAGTGTGAACTCGTTAAACATCTAGAGGCAAGCCCGAGAGGGTGATAAGTCCAGTTTGAGTTAGTAAACTACAGAGGTAGTCAGAAAGCTCAAAGTAGAAAGGTTAGTAAACTACAGAGGTAGTCAGAAAACCTTAGGAAGTGTTTGAAGGAATTTCCCTAGGAACAAGGAGAGTGGATGTAGGAGCTTGAGTCTCCGAACCACTATACATTGTTGTGTTGTTTACTGCTTTACGTTCTTATCTTGTCATATGCATTCGATCATAAGCAAAACACAACACATGAGCTTAAAAGAGAAAAATCTGGAATCACCATTCCTTCACCCCTGTTTTTATATGCATTTCATGATTATTCTGCATTTCATGGGTTTTCCACCGAGGCCTATCAGTCCAAGTGCCGGAAACAATGAGCACAGAGCCAGAGAGACTTACTGCCCGAAAGGGTTTTAAAACGAGAGGATCGCCGGAATCGCCCATAGCCGGAGCTTGGAGGGGAAAAGTGGGGAGATCGAGAGGGACAATATGAGTTTTCATTGAAATACCCGCGCCCTATTTATAGATGGAGGCGGGGTCAAGTTGCAATTCCAACTCTTGAGGGCCCCAAAAGAAATCAAGCGGCGCCGCGTGGGCGCGTGGACGAGCTTAGCGACTTTTGGTTAGGCCAATTTATGGCGCCCAGTATACCTAATACCTGACCCATCATTGCAGATCATCAACCGTCAAACACCGATTTGGAAAAATTGAGGCAACGTTTTCGCCTCCCGAGGAGGAGATGTCGGCGTGAGCACATTTCCGAGTCCCGACACGCAAAAAGTTGATAAGTTGTGCGAGTTCAAGTCAAGGCCTCAAGACGAGTTTGCGACCTCGACTTGGGGGGATGAAATATGGGAGTTTATTTTACATAGTAAGATGAGCACCAGACCAAAACATAAAATAACTTCCAGTAATAAAAGACCCGAAGGTCAAGAGAAGTACATCATAAACTAAAAGCCCGAAGGCTAGTACAATGGAAAGCAAAAAAGGGAAGTAGAGCGGCAATCTCAGTCCTTCTCAGTTGGGGCAGTCGAGGTCGGGGCAATGGCCGTCCCGAAAGGAGGCTCCTGCTGCATAACCACCGGTGGATCGGCTTCTAGGTTTAAGACCCTCTCCACGATGGGCTCGACAGGCATGACAACAGTTGGAGGAACAACCTCTGACCTCGGTATCTCCTCCCCGATGGGCTCGGTGGGAGTGGCAGCTGCGGGAGGAGCGACCTCCAAGCTCGTCAACTTCTCCGCCAAGGGCTCAGAAGATGTGGTATCCGGGAGGTCAACCAGCGGGGAGTAGGGGAGAGGGCGTACGATTTGCCCGGGATCGGGAAAGAAGGAGAGATCGATGCCCATATCCTCCAAATCTTGGATATCCAACAAAACATCATGGGCTAGAGGGTTGTCCCAGACATATTCCTTGAGATCAGCGACTAGCCCAGTAAGGTCGCCGGAAGGGTTCGCCTGGTGACATATTCGGATGGCTCCCGCAAAGGCCATCACATACGCGAAATTAGTGTTCATCTCTTCGGCGACCTTGAACTGGGCCTCCCTAGTATCCAGCTCCCCTTTGGCCCTGGCCAGCTCCTCCCCCAAATCGGCCTCCACCTCGGCCGCCCTCTTTTCCTCCTGGATCATCTTCAGCTTCTCGGCCGCCAGTGCGGTCTCTGCCCGGGCCGACTTCAGCTTCTCCTCAGCTAGCATGCCCTCTAGCTTAGCAAGGTGACCCTCGAGGGTCGAGATCCACAGAAGATCCTCCCCATTGGCTTTCTCTAACCCTTTCTGAGTCTCGGCCGCCGCCAAGATCAGTCCGGCCTGATCGGACACACGAGCCTGGGACTTACGGAGATGTCGGAGCTCGGTTTCGACTTGGGCACTGGTCCTCTCCAAATAAAAGGCCACCTTGAGAGTGTGGACCATGGTCGAGTACATATTGCCCATCATTTTCTGACGACGGGCGTTGTCATGATCAGTACGCGTCCACGCCCGGGGCATGTTGTGCACGCTTTAGGAAATGTACCCCGGCTACTTATTGGGGAGGTCGGCCGAAGCAAGGGGAGGACTCCTGAGGAAGCTAACCACCTCGGGGCAAAAGTCGACGGGGCCGATTTTAGGGTTGTAAAGGAAAGCCGAATCATCAGAGTTGTGAGGATTCATGTTGGAAAAAAAAGAGGATCAGGCAAACCATAATGAGGACTTACTCGTTCACCCGCTCCTCCTCCCAGCCTAAGAAGGAGTCATCATCTTAGTCTTGACCTCTCCCTCAGGGCAGTGGCGAGTCGGTGGTGGCGAGGGTAGGTGTCGAAATCGCCCCTTGCGATCGAGCGGAACCGATCTTTCTTTCCCAGCCCCTTGTTGATTTCGGACTCATACGTCGAGATCTCCTCCCTCACTCTCTTCCGAGCATGCCCAAAAGTCGGCGGAGTCGACCCCGTAGCCTTCCTCTTGCCTTTGTCAGCAGCAGAGGGACCAGTGGGGACCGAACCTAGAGGGACGACCTCGGTGGGAGTTGACCCGAAGGCGATTCGAGGTCGCCCGATCGTCTCATGTTTCCCAGAATAGATTTCCTACGTGAGGCCATGATGTCCGAAGAAGGCTTACGGCGGTAAACGGGGGTGTTAGGAACTACAGGAATGTGAGAAGCCAACCAGTTAGGTCGATATCAAAAGATGTAATAAGCACGGAGTAAGGAAACTTACAAGGGATCTTCAGATGATCTTGAATGCGTGTATAAGCCGGCCTTGAGACGGTCGAGCTCGGAGTTCAGGGCATTAACGTCCCGGCAGCTCGGAGGGGTATCACGGACTAGTTTGAAGGCCTCCAAAAAGTCCCAATACAAGTCAAATTTTTGAGGCGTGAACACTGCAAAAGAAAACGAGAATTAGATCAGTACGACTTCGGAATCAAGAATATGAGATTTCTGTGTGTTCTACTTTCGGTTCACATAATTTGTAGGGACATGTATGGGCAGAGTGCTTGAAGGGTCCATGGACTCCCCACCCCTCCAATGAACCACCACTTCTGTGCCAACCATCGACTTTGTTAGGGATCCCACTTACAAAGCTCGCCTGGCCCGAAGTCGCATAGGTTATAGTCGCCGGCTTGGGTAATAGGCGTCATCACGAAAGATATTTCTCCCAGGTTTGGCAACCGATATAGCCCGGCCTGTCCCAACACAGTCATTGTGGAAAGAATATAGCTCCATCCATTAGGAGTGATCTGGGTCAGGCTCTGATTTCAAGCCGCCAGTAGGTGAGAAATCGTAGGGTGGAGCGAGAACCGGATCCCGGCCTCCATTGTATGTTCGTTGACCGTGATCATCCCGGGTGGCGGTTAGTCGGCGCTCTCATCAGGTGTCACCCCGTAGAAGTGTACATCCCGGGGGACTTTATAAAGGCGGCGGAGGGACCGGACGTAGTAGTCGGTAAGAACCGACCTGTTCTTCTGTGAAGTAACAAAGTCCGACTCGACTGAGTTCCGATAGTCGTGAGCCGGTCTCTCATAGGGGGCTCAGGCCTCATAGGAGCGGTAATCGAAAACCCACTCGTAAGCTCCATATTGTCGGGGCGGGTTGGAGGTTCCGGATCCACCTTCTATGGCCGGCGCGGCCGGGTGAAACGAGCTCGGTTCCAGAGCAGGGATATGTATAATGTCTTCCAACTCCCTCAAAAATTGATCGTCAGCCCCTTCATCGTCCTGACCGGCGCCGGAGGCACCGGCGGTCAAGGGCATGGCTGGATTGGTGGTGGCGGTCTCGGTGTTATTACGACGGTATAACTCGGCAATTGTAGTATCATCGTCGTAGGAAGGTGAAGAAACCAGGAACGGAGGGGCGTGGGAGCTGATCGGGAACCGGAAGCCATTGATGTGAAATTGGGGAAAGACGGTTACCTGAAAAGCTTCCGAGTGCCTGAAGAATAGCCGAAAAGTTCAAGTCGGAGTTTCGAGAGACGAGAGAGAGGAAGGCTTTTGAGGAGGAAACCTAGACCTATTTATAAAGAGGCAAAGGGTCAAAAAGTATAAATTTGAAATTCTTGGGGACCCCCGTGGAAATTAGGGCGACGTGGGCGACGCGTAGGAAGCAAGCGATCGCCGATTGGGCGAACTCGCGGCTTGAAACATCCTCAGCCAGCCGCACCATCATTACCATCCTGTCACTTGTCACACCAATTGGGGAAACCTAGGCGACCATACGGCTCCCCAAGGACAGAGACTTGACTTGGACACAGATCCCAAGACCGGCTTTCCGTAGGTCGACGAATATCAACGGTTCAAGATAAGATCCCGAAGCGAGCTCGCGATCTCATCTTGAGGGGCAATTGTTGTACGGGGAAATAACCCGACCTAATGGAGGCTTGGGATTGGGCAATCTCATGTTTAGCTTATTATCCGACTTCATCCAGCTGGAGCAAGGCGGGAGGCGACTTTGAAGTCTCGGAAGGTCGCTAGCGGCTTGACGTAGCAAAGAAGTCGCGGAGCGACTTGAAAGGATCGGACATCGCGGTCGAAGAGGTCGCGACTTCGGTTAGAGATAAATATGGACAAGATTCGGGCAGTTATGGTGAGGCGGATTTCTCGGAATGTAACCAGGGAAAGCATATCCTTGAGCGCGACTTGCGGAGCAAGGAAGGAAGCCCTAATCAGCCCACGAGAGAAAGCCCACGAAGACTGTAGCCCTAGATTTGTGTCTATAAATATAACTTGTAATGCACATTGTAAAGGATCTAAATCTTAGTACTCTAGGCATATATTATACAGTACAAATCCTGGCTTGGTGCCCCCAAACGTAGTCTATTCCAAAGACGAACTGGGTAATCAAATCACTTGTCATTTATTGCTTTCGCCGTAGTATTGATCGGAACATTACTAAATTGTTTGCTTGTTTGCCGGTAACAAAACCGGGTACAACACATCCAAGGACAGAAGAGAGGATCTCGTATATTATTTAGAACTGACAACAATATACAACTCAAATGGTAATATAAATAATCCCTAACCGACTGGGCCTAAACTAATAAGCCTAAAATCGAAACCGACTGACGCACTTATATCAAAGAGAGCTTAGGAAACCCTTCACCTTTTCCCACAATCCGATGTGGGACAGAATAAGACTTCTTATAGAATTTGGAAGTCCTCCAACTTTTGATACAATCAAATGTGGGATAAAACAAAACTCCTTTATTTTACACAATTTCAACAAATCTCCACCTTGGTAAAATAACAGAAAACTTCATTGTCTCCACCTTGACTTGAATCCTCTCACAGATCAACAGATGTACTATAAAAGTGCCAGACGTACGAGCAACTCCTCGTACACAGATTCACCCCCAAAACAGGGCAACTAACAACTTGTAATATTTAACAAGTTCAAACAATGTTGAAACTTGTTATTTGGAACAAGTTTTGTGAACATATCAGCGGGGTTATCAACAGTCCCAACTTTCTTCACCTTAACCCTCTTCTCACTTCTCAGAAAATGATACTTGACATCAATATGTTTCGTTCTCTCATGATAAATTTGATCCTTGGCTAAACATATTGCACTCAGACTGTCACATAACACAGTTGCATAATCATGATGTGGATCAAGATCACTAACCAACCCTTTCAACCAAATTCCCTCTTTGGCTGCTACAGTCAAGGCCATGTACTCTGCCTCTGTAGTAGACAAAGTAAATGTAGGTTGCAAAGTTGTCTTTCAACTAACAACAGAACCACCAAGAGTAAAAGCATAACCGATCATAGACCTTCTACTGTCAACATTTCTTGCATAATCAGAATCACAGTAGCCTGAAACTAAACAATTAATATCACCTCCATAAATGAGACCGACATCAGCGTACCTCTGAGGTACCGAAATATCCTTTTCACAACCAACCAATGTTCCTTTCTAGGTTGAGCCATAAACCTGCTGACAACACTAACAACATGTGCAAGATCGGTCTAAGATGCACTACCATAGCATACATCAAACTCCCTAATGCACTAGCATGGGGAACCCAAGACATGTACTTCTTCTCCTCAGTAGATTTAGGAGCGAAAGCAACAGACAAATGAATATTTTTAGCATTTGGAGTATCAATAGGTTTAACTGTAGGCATACCAAACCTTGATATTATCTACTGTAATCCTTCTGTGAAAGGAAAAGATTCTTCTGCCTTCTATCCCTATGAATCTCCATTCCCAAAATTTTCTGGGCAGCATCCAAATCCTTCATCTCAAACTCAGCACTAAGAAAAACATTTAGCTTTTGAATATCTGACTTGTTTTTTGCAGCTATCTACATATCATCAACATATAAGACCAAGTAGATGAATTAATCATCTTCCAGCACATTGTGATACACACAACTATCATAGAGACTCCTGTTGTAGCCAAGATGTGTCATATAACCATCAAATCTCGTGTACCACTCACTGCCTTGGAGACTGCTTTAGCCCATATAAGGACTTCTTCAACTTGCAAATGCTCTTCTTTCCCGGAAACTTGGAAACCATCTGGCTGGGTCATGTATATCTCTTTATCCAACTCTCCATGTAGAAAAGTTATTTTCACATCGAGTTGTTCAAGTTTCAGGTCCTGATGTGCTACCATTTGAAGTAACACTCTAATAGAAGTATGTCTGGTCACAGATGAGAAATGTTGGAATTTACAAGTACGTAATACAAATAAAACATGCCCAGCGGAATAAACAATTCACCAACAACGAATTATAGATTGCATAATTAAATAACAGAATACGTAAAGGAATTCTTACAGTGCTTCATAAGCAATCTCCTCAACTACGGTATCCACGTAATCCCCGTTCACAGATCCGCACAAATTTGCCAGCATTGAATCCCCGTATGAATTTGATAGGAAAATTCTACACTATAGATTTTATGGAGAGATTTAATTCTTTTTTCTAATGAATTCTCAATGACTCATATATAGAGGAGAAACTCAGCTTAAATCGTAAGTCATCTTTGTTAGGAAATAAAATCCCCAATCCAACAAATCAAATCCCATGGATTTGATTTCCATATATATATATGTTCCTACAATAATATTCCATATATTATTTTAGGATTCCTATTTAATTAAATCCAATTTAATTAAATAGTAATAATAATTAATTCTAAATATAATTATTATTAATTCTCCATAAATTAAATATTAAATTCAATTTAATACTTAATCAACCAACTATAATTTGTAAAGGGGAATTACTTGTTGTGTGACCCATAAGCCCTTATATACCAAGTGAATAGTCAAACTAACGGTCTTAATTGAACCCTAGACAATAAATCAGACATTCTCAATATATAAGGTACGTTGCGAGGTATTTGCAACAACATGTAACATTACGTGGGCTATTGTGATAATATCCTTTCATTCACGAATTCCCGATTAAATCTTGAACATGATGAAGTGTCTATTCAATATATATGAGATACTGGGTATGCAATCTGCATCATACTCTTAGAGAATGTAGTAAGTTCTGACTTACTATGAGATACTATGTATCTCATGATGGATGCACATATACCTTAGAGGGTATTGGTATACCCTTCCGAGAAATCGTTTGATGTTACTCCACTTAAGTGTCCACGGGTGTCTCGGTTAGTGGGAGCGATGTGATATTCCTCTGACTTGAGGTCAATACGCACGACGTGTATAGAGTGGTGAACTTTGACCATGACTTACGCTTGCACCCTTATTGGGTAGATATGACATGGATTAGGTTCATCATGAAATGCATGTGCGTGGTAGTTGAGCCAAGAAAATGATTCATTCCTCAGTGTGGATTTAGAGAGAATGTTCGTCTTCTCATACTAATTGGATCGTTAGTCATTGGTCAATGCACGTCACATTTGGACTTTGTACCCAAATGTGATAAACGGGATCAATTAGTGTAATGAGATAATATGATTAAATTATTTGAATAAACAATTCATCATGTTCAAGATTTAATCGGGCATTCGCGAATGAAAGAATATTATCACAATAGCCCACGTAATGTTACAGGTTGTTGCAAATACCTCACAATGTAACTTGTATATTGAGAGTGTCTGATTTATTGTCTATGGTTCAATTAAGACCGTTAATTTGACTAATCGCTCGATATATAAGGGTCTATGGGTCACACAATAAGTAATTCCCCTTTACAGATTATAGTTGGTTAATTAAATATTAAATTGAATTTAATATTTAATTTATGGAGAATTAATAATAATTATATTTAGAATTAATTATTATTACTGTTTAATTAAATTGGATTTAATTAAATAGGAATCCCAAAATAATATATGGAATATTATTATAGAAAATTATATATAGGGAAATAAAATCTATGGGATTTGATTTGCAAGATTAGGGATTTATTTTCCTAATAAAGATGACGTAAGATTTAAGTTGGGATTCTTCTATATATATGGGTCCTTGGGAATTCATTAGATACTCTTGAAATATTTTCTCTATTTTTTCCATAAATTCTCTAGTGTAGAATTTTCCTAGCAAATTCATACGGGGATTCAAAGCTGACAAATCTGTGCGGATTTGTGAACGGGGATTACTTGGATACCGTAGTTGAGGGGATTGCTTACGAAGCACTGTAAGAATTCATTTACGTATTCAATTATTTAATTATGCAATCTATAATTCGTTGTTGGTGAATTATTAATTCCGCTGCGCATGTTTTATATGTATTACGTGCTTCATAATTCCAACATCCATGACCTTCTTCATCAGCAACCCACAATCCTCATTGTTTCAACAAGACTCACATCTTGATCTACAATAAATTGAAACTATTCATTCTTGTGAAATCGTCGATATTCACATTCAGCTCAGGTATCTCCTCACTAGATTGCAAATCCCTATTCTATCCCTCTATATACTAATAGAGAGTTTTTTTTTATGATGTGTCATCTTGTGGTTAATTTGGATGATGTGTCATCTTGAAGTTAATTTGGATGAGAGGTTACATTTTATTGTATTGATGTGTTATTTTTTTATTGGTTTGTAGCAATATGTGGCATCCATGTGGCATTTTAATATGTAGTTTAATAAAAAAAATTGCAATTACTAAAGTTTGAACCATGCACATCTTAAATTATATTTATGTTACTTTGAAACTAAAGTTAATTTATAAAATTTTAAATATCTTGAATATTTATTTTATTGAGCATTAACTTTTTTGTATTAACCTTTATTTTATATCTAATATTTTATCATACATCGATTTTGAAAACATCACTCAACAAACTACTATGAAATTTATACTTCATATGCATCGCATTATTGTGAATTTCGATGATGTGTCGCCTAATTAAGAAATGAGAATTATGTAAAAAAGAAAATAATGAATTTGATCTATAGATAATGATGACATGTCACAATATAATTATTTTCTAATTATTTAGATAATTAAAGTATGTATGAATGTTATAAAATGTGTAATTAATATTTATTATTTTATATTTTATTTATTTAACTTTATTATATTCTTCATTTATTTTTGTTTAGTTAATTTTTATTTTAACTTAATTTAATATAAGTAAAATATTCAATCTAAATGTATTTTATGTTAATGTGAATTATATTTAATTATTAATTTTGTTTTATTATTGTTCTTATGTATATCTTAATTTATTTTATGTAACAAAATATTTTATATTATAATTCATTCACTTTTATTTATTTATTAATACATATTAATTAATATATTAATATTTTTTTTAACGTTGTTTCATTTATTTTTTATTTTTTTCTTAATCGGTTTATGTTGTTTTAATTTTCAGGTTTCAACTTCATATTAAAAGGAATGATTAATATTTGACATAATAATTTTATTTCAAGATTTAAGCAAAATTGTTAATATGCCCTTTAAACAATTATTAATTCATATTTCATGTATATATGTATATATTTATATTTTTAATTATTAAATATATTATTTAATGAGTATGTTGTTGGGATTGTTGGAGCCTGAGTGAAATCGGGAATGCAGAGTATGGGAGGCGCTCGACCAAGCATGTGGTCGAGCACATCTGTTCGATCGAGCACCTCAGATTCCAGACCTCACAAGAAGCTCGAGCAAGAGGAGTGGTCGAGCAGAACCGCTCGACCAAAGCCCCAGGTCGAGCGGGTTCCGCAGCCTGTTCGCGGAATTATGGCTACAGCCCAAGTCTTTGTTTAAATACTTTTGACTCATTGTATTTGCCTCTTGTACGAAAAACACACGAAAATAGTGAATCTCCTGGCTTGGTAGTGCCCCCAGACGTAGTCATTCCTGATGAACTGGGTAACCAAATTGTTTGTTCCTTAATTCGTTGTTCCATCTCCTATAATTGCTTGTCTAATTCCTAACAACTGGTATCAAGAGCATCTGGTTAAAGGGATCTGTGGAGAGCAATTATGATGGCTGAAGGGAAATCGCCTGTTGAGAAATTTGATGGAACGGATTTTGGATTCTAGAAATTGCAGATCGAGGATTACCTGTATGGTAAAGATCTGTATCAACCGTTGAGTGAACAACCTGAAGATATGAAGGACGACGAGTGGAAGTTGTTGGATAGGAAGGTGATGAGTGTGGTTCGTCTGTCGTTATCCAGGAACGTCGTCCTACATACTGTGAAAGCAAAAACCACAAAGGAGATGCTGGAGATTGTTGGTCCCAAAAGATAATTTAATTTTATGAAAAAGGGGAGGGGGGAGAAATGGTGATTTTAATTTTTTTTTTCTTTCTAAACGATGCGTTTTGCTTATAACCAAATGCATATGACAAGTAAGAACATAAAGCAATAAAGAACACAATAAAGTATAGTGGTTCGGAGACTCAAGCTCATACATCCACTCTCCCTGTTCCTAGGGAAATTCCTTCAAACGAGACTTATCACCCTCCACGGGATCGCCTATAAGCTTTCTGACTATCCAAGATAGTTTACTCACTTCTTCTACATTTGAGTTTTCTGGCTGACTACTCTGCAGCTTACTTACTCAAACACACACAAGCTTTCTTACTATCTAAAATAGTTTACTCACTTCTTCTCTAGAGTTTTTTGGCTGACTACTCTGCAGCTTACTCACTCTTTACAGCTCCAACAATCATACACAAACTACCTAACAATAGGGTTTGGGTTTGGTTGGTGTCTCCAACTAGGTTGAGATTTTTCCTTACAGTGGTTTAGCCTTTATGCTAAGGTTGGGAAAATCTCTCTAAGCTTAGGATATATCATTGGTTGCTTAGATTGGGTTTAGAACACTCTTGAATATATTTTGGATATCTACAGATTTGTGTTCTATGGTGTGAATGCTTGAGTATATGGCTCTTAGCTCTATAGCATTTTTCCACACTTAATTTGATGGAAGAGCTTGTATTTATAGTGTGGATTTGAATGTTACCGTTGGAGAAAGTCACATTCAAATTCATACTATTCTGTAATTTCTGCAGCTTTTTGTCAGGCTTTTTGACCACCTCTGATTGGTCCACGTCAGCATTCAGGCCTTCTGAAATCAACATTCACCGTTCAGGATTTCAGCATTCCTGAATTCAGTGTTTCAGCATTCCTGAATTCAGCGTTTCAGCATTCCTGAATTCAGCGTTTCAGCTTTCATGATTCAGAGTTCAGCATTCCTGAATTCAGCATTCAGCACTCCTGAATTCAGCATTTCAGCACTCCTGAATTCAGCATTTCAACATCAGGAATTCAGCATTTCAGCATCAGGATTTCAGCGTTTCAGCATCAGGATTTCAGCGTTCAGGATTCCTCGTTCAGGCCATTCTGACATTCAGCAGTTTTGGACTTCAGCCTTCTTCCATTCAGGCCACTTTTCCTCAGGCCTATTTTCCATTCAGACCACTTATCTTCAGGCCTATTTTCTCAGTAAACTTCATATCAGTTCCCCCTCAACTTGTTACCTGTAGAAATGAACTTAAACAATACAAGTTGACAAATACATAATGTTTTGGCATAAATAATCAAAACTAAAATATCCCAACAGAGATATTGACTGAGATGTATGAAAAACCGTCTGCAGCGAACAAGGTTCATCTGATGCGGAGGTTATTCAACCTGAGGATGGCAGAGGATATTGTGGTAGCCAACCATCTCAATGAGTTCAATATGATCATAGCCCAATTGAGCTCGGTTGAGATTGATTTTGATGATGAAGTTCAAGCCCTAATTTTGTTGTCTTCTTTACCAGAAAGTTGGAATGGAACGGTAACGACTGTTTGTGCTTCAGCGGGTAAAGTGAAACTAAAATTTGATGAGGTTAGAGATTTGGTCATGAGCGAAGAAATTCGCAGGAAAGAGTTGGGTGTGGCCACATGATCTGCTTTGAGTGCGGGAAATAGAGGCATATCTGAATCCAAGGGGAAGCCAAATCGGGGTAGATCGAAGTCAAGGGGTAAAGATAAGCCCAAGAAGGATAAGAGTAAAGTTGAGTGTTACAACTGTCATGAACTTGGTCATTACAAAAGGGAGTGCAAGGCACAAGGGAATGAACCAAGAAGAATGACAACTCAGCCAACGTTGCCACTGATGAGGACTCAGATGCATTGATTCTGAGTGTAAGCAGTCCATTGGAGTCGTGGGTGTTAGATTCTGGAGCATCGTTTCATTCGTGCAGCAGTGCTGACGTAATGGAGAAGTACACTTCCGGGAACTTTGGAAAGGTTTATCTAGCTGATGATGAGCCTCTGGAAATCAAAGGGAAGGGGAATGTTCAGATTAAGACACCAAATGGGACTGTGTTACAGTTGAAAGATGTGAGACATATTCCTGGATTGAAGAGGAATTTGATTTCAGTTGGGCAGCTTGATGATGAGGGCTACAAGGTGACTTTTGGGTGTAACTCGTGGAAAATATCCAAAGGTGTCATGGTAGTGGCTCGAGGAAAGAAAGAGGGAACGTTGTAATATGACAGGCAACACCCGAGATAACATTGCTCTTGCAAGTGAAAAGGGGAATGCGAATTTGTGGCATTGTCGCCTTGGCCACATGAGTGAAAAGGGGATGAAAGTTATGTGCTCGAAGGGTAAACTGCCAGACCTCAAGACAGTTGACATTGGTTTGTGTGACGACTGTGTATTCGGAAAACAGAAAAGGGTGAGTTTTTCGAAGGGAGGCAGAGCTTTGAAGAAGCAGAAGCTGGAGTTAGTCCACAGTGACTTGTGGGGTCCAGCACTAGTGACGCCCCTTGGTGGAGCATCATATTACATGACTTTCATTGACGACTCTACGAGGAAGGTTATTTCTTGAAAAATAAGTCTGATGCCTTTAATGCCTTTAGGAAGTGGAAGGCCCTTGTAGAAACTGAAACAGGTCTCAAGGTGAAGTGTTTGAGATCTGATAATGATGGAGAGTACGAGCTCCGTGAGTTCAAGGAATTCTGTGAGGCGAATGGAATTTGGATGGAGAAAATCGTGAGAGGAACACCCCAGCAGAATGGCGTGGCAGAACGTATGAACAGAACCCTATGTGAACGTGCTAGAAGCATGAGATTGAAGTGTGGGCTTTCGAAGATGTTTTGGGTAGAGGCAGTTAACACAACAGATTACTTGATAAACAGAGGACCCTCAACTCCTTTGGAAAATGGCATACCAGAGGAGGTCTGGTCGGGAAATGAGGTAAATTTGTCTTTTCTTCGAGTATTTGGGTGTGTGCATATGTTCATGTTGATGCTATGAATAGAAGTAAATTAGATGCTAAATTTGTCAAGTGTATGTTTGTTGGATATGGCGGTGATGAGTTTGGCTATCGATTTTGGGATGAGGAAAACCGAAAGATAATTCGTAGTCGAGATGTCATATTTAATGAACATGTGATGTACAAAGACAGGTTGGGGATATCCAAAGAAGGTGGTTCTGAGTCTCAGGTTGTGGAGTTAGACATTTCGAACTCGGGTGGGAGCAAAGGGGTTCTAGATGATCAGGTGATTGTTGAGGAAGAACCAAGTACACCACCACCAACAATTCCGCTGCGGAGATCCACGAAAGATCGGAGATCTCCTGATAGGTATTCACCCTCCCTTCATTATTTATTGTTAGCTGATGGTGGTGAACCTGAATGTTATGCAGAGGCCACAGGCCACACATAGTGAACAGGTGGACAAGTGGAAACTTGCAATGTATGATGAGATGAATTCATTGATGACCAACAGAACTTGGGAGCTAGTTGAGCTTCCTAAGGGCAAGAAAGCACTGCATAACAAGTGGGTTTACAGAATAAAAGAGGAGGCTGATGGAAGCAAACGCTACAAGGCAAGATTGGTTGTGAAGGGTTTTCAAAGTGAAACATGGTATTGACTATACTGATGTTTTTACTCCAGTGGTGAAGCTAACTACCATTCGATTAGTTCTGAGTCTGGTGACTGCAGAAAATTTGGTGTTAGAACAGATGGACGTGAAAACTGCCTTTCTTCATGGTGATTTAGATGAGGACATCTACATGAAGCAACCGGAGGGATACTTGTCTAAGGGGAATAGTGAGCTAGTTTGCAAATTGAAGAAGAGCTTGTATGGTCTGAAACAATCTTCATTACAGTGGTACAAGAAGTTTAATGGGTTCATGCATGAGATTGAGATCAATAGGTGTGGGGCTGACCATTGCTGTTACTTCAAGAGGTATGATGATGGTTATATCATTTTGCTATTATATGTTGATGACATGTTGATAGCAGGCTCTAGTGTTCGGGAGGTGAGCAAGTTGAAGGAAAAATTGTCTGAAATGTTTGCTATGAAGGATCTTGGAGAGGCCAAGCAAATCTTAGGAATGCGAATCGATCGTGATAAGGTGGCAGGAAAGTTGTATCTTTCACAGGCTGAATACATTAAGAAAGTCTTGGAGAGATTTAGTATGGTAGATGTAAAGCCAGTTCGGGTCCCGTTGGGAAGTCAGTTCAAGCTATCCAACAAGGCTCACCTAGTAGCGAAGAGGAGCGGACCTACATGCAAAACACTCCGTATGCTTCAGCAATTGGAAGTTTGATGTATGCTATGGTGTGTACAAGACCTGATATTGCACAAGCGGTGGGAGTTGTTAGCCGGTTTATGGGCAATCCGGGTAAACATCATTGGGAGGCGGTAAAATTGATCCTAAGGTACTTGAGAGGTACTACTGAACAAGCTTTGTGCTTTGAGGGCAAAAGCGTTGGGTTGGCAGGATATGTTGATGTAGACTTGGCATCAAATGATCTTGACAAAAGGAGGAGTACTACAGGGTATGTGTTTACTTTTGGTGGTACAACAATCTCTTGGGCTTCTAAGTTGCAGAAGATCGTAGCTCAGTCCACTGCAGAAGTAGAGTACGTTGCAGTTACTGAGGCTAGCAAAGAAATGGTTTGGTTGCAGAATCTATCGTGTGAGTTGGGGAAAGAGCAAAAGGATATTATTTTGTATAGTGACAGTCAGAGTGTTATTCACTTGGCAAAGAATTCGGTCTTTCACTCGAGGACGAAGCACATCGAGTTGAGGTATCATTATATTCGTTACCTCATTGAGAACAAGATCTTACAGCTGATGAAGATCCAGGGAAGTGAGAATACTACTGACATGTTGACTAAGGTTGTGACCTTAGAGAAGTTGAAGTTATGCATGACTTCAACTGGCCTTGGTAACTGAACATAAGACCCGACACTACTACCAGTGAGAGAAACCGTTGGAACAGAGGAGACATGTTATAGTTGGAGTCAGTCTCCAGGTGGGAGATTGTTGGGATTGTTGGAGCCTGAGTGAAATCGGGTAGGCAGAGTATGGGAGGCGCTCGACCAAGCATGTGGTCGAGCACATCTGCTCGATCGAGCACCTCAGATTCCAGACCGCACAAGGCGCTCGAGCAAGAGGAGTGGTCGAGCAGAACTGCTTGACCAAAGCCCCAAGTCGAGCGGGTTCCGCAGCCTGTTCGCGGAATTAGGGCTTCGACCCAAGTCTTTGTTTAAATACTTTTGACTCATTGTATTTGCCTCTTGTACGAAAAACACACGAAAATAGTGAATCTTCTGGCTTGGCAGTGCCCCCAAACGTAGTCATTCCTGACGAACTGGGTAACCAAATTGTTTGTTCCTTAATTCGTTGTTCCATTATTTTCTCCTATAATTGCTTGTTTAATTCCTAACATATGTTGCATTTTTTAATTGAAGACCGCGTAAAACTCGGGAATTAAACTAGTACTTTCTAATCTAATGTGTATTGGGCTTAGGTATATTGGACTTAGGAAATAAATCCAAAATAAAAAAAATTAAACCCGAATAGAATATAAAACTGTGATCGAACTTGATAATTCTATTTTTTTTCCCAACAAATTCCATCCAAATTGAGACCCTCGACAAATGCAGCGTCAGGTACAAGAAATTTTAAATTTTAATATTTTATAAATTTTGCATTATTAAGTTTACATTAAGTATATTAAATATTTATTTAGTTTTATTAATTCAGTTCAATAGTCACGTCTTTAAATTTTAATATTTTATATGTAAAATATATTTATTTTCAAATATTTTTTAAATAATAGAAGCATGCATTTTTAAATTAATGTAATTGTATACGGTGTTGATTAAAAATTTCTATCAACACTATGAAAAATACATTATATTATAAGGGTTAAATAACACTATGAGAAATAATTGTATATATTATGAAAGTTAAACCCTGCATATTACGTGGGTTAAAATAAATCTGCATTATTAATTTCAAATTAAATATTTTAAATATTTAGTTTGATTAGTCTAGTTAAATTATAGTCACATTCTTTTAATTTTTAATAATGTACATGTACAATATAGTTATTCTTAAACATATTCTTTAATTATAAATAATGTGTATTTTAAAATTAAAGTATTTTCAATTTGTATAGCATGTTGATTAAAATATTATATCGATACTATAAGAAATACATTATATTTAAATTTATTTATAATTTAGAGATACATTTAAAAATGTAAATAAATCAAATACAATAAAAAAATTAAATTAATAAGATGAGATGAGATTATTTCAAATTAGGAGTTTGTGGTGGATAACGGGTTATTGACAAATAGTTATATAAAGTTTTTTCTAGCAAACACGTAATTGAGCTTGATGAATTGATATAGATTGCTTCGATACTTTGAGAAGCTTCTAATTACAAAAAATGATTCTTATCTAAATTGGATTACAAAAATAAATTTGTAAAAATTATTAATGTTTTAATTTGTTCGTAATATAAAAATTAAGTTTTCTAAGGTAAATATATTATTGGAAAATAGACGAATGTTTTCGTAAAAATGAATGAATTGACTACATGATTATAAATTTAGTGAATTTCTTTTTGAATGAATTATAGATTAGATTCTTGTTGTAATATAGCTTTCCATTTTTTAGTAGAAGAAAAGTATTACTAGATTTTATTCTTACGAGCATAATAAAAATACCATATTTGAATACTAAAGAATTAGGAAAGTAGAAGTCCACGTATAGTTTCTAATAACATAAATTCAAAATTAACATACATTTAATGAAAGGAGCGGTCATATTGCACCAAAAACAATTTAATTCTCGTATACATAATGTGCCCTTAATAGCATATTTTAAAACGTACAATTTATTAAAATTGAAATATATAATTTGTTTATACTTGAAACATATAATTATTAATATTGACTCCAAATTGTACGTTTTAATGTAAATAAATTGTATGTTCATAAAATATATTATAAAGTGCACAGTACACTTATACGATATATAAAGACCCACTCATTTATTATTAATACATCTTTTTAAAACCAAATTACAACATTTCTTATATTACTAAAATGCAGCAGAGGTAACTCGTGCAATTTTTTTCTTTTTCGAGAGTGATTATTATTCTCGTATTTGACATTCCTCCTATTAATGCCAAAAATAAGTTCCATGGGCCCCACTCGCCATAAAATACCTACCACAACTCAATGCCATGACCACCACGCTGCTGCTTACCGTTAAACCAAAGATTGTAAAGGGGCAAATTAGTAAATTCACCACGACGAAAAAGGCCTGAACACACGCGGCCCTCTTTAATTTTTAGTCAAAAAAAAAAAAAAATAGACGTTAGAGCTACGGCAATATTTTCGAAGTAAAAATGAGTATATTATTTAATGGCGCCGCGACTGTGTCCCCTCAATCCCCCTCCTAAATTTTTGCTGTTACTCTTTATTATTCATAAATTCCCACCTTCTCTCTCTCATTTTTCATCTGTAACTGATAATCTCTGCCCATTACTGTTGCATCACTTTTGAATTCAGCGTTTGTTGCAGAAAGGTAATTTCGGTTTTTATTTGATTGTATTTTGCTTGATTTTTGTGTAGTGAATATCAATGATTTTTACTTTTTAGCGTAATCGCTAGGTTTTTTATACTGATTTTGTGAAGTATTGTGTACGGGGATCTACGTATGTTGCTACTGTTGGTTTGACTTTGATATTGGTGAGAATGAAGAATTTTTTGTTGGAATTTTAGTTTGTTTTATCCTGGAATTTTCCATTTGGATTTGCTTCTTAAGTGTTAATTTGTTTAATGATTTAGCAATTTGAACGTTGTTGGTGAAGTTGTTTTTCCTTCCTTTTCTCGTATTGGTGGGTTGTTATTGGTCAGGACAAGATGGATCTGTAAGGCACCTACTTTTCCCCTTTTGTTATTTTAGTTAATAGTTTAATTTTGTAAGCATACTTAGATTTTCTTTTCAGAGAGTTGGATAAAAGGTTTTAAAAGTTAAGTTGGATGGTTTTGATCTTCGTACTTGACTATACACAAAAATAATAGTACTATATTATGCTATTGTCATGATCTTTTGCAGACAATGTTTTTTTTTCTTTTTTTGAGTTGTATTAGATTTTCAATTCATGGCTAATTATGATTCATATCTATAGTGATTTAATACTGTTTCTGCAAATAGTAACAAGTTTTCAATGATTATTTCAGTTCTGTAATCTATTTGAGCTAGAAATGGCTGTTGCTGGTTTGCAAAATGTATCGGATTTTGGTCCATCTTTCTTCGTTGATTCACAGAGGACACGAGCATCCACCCTCTTGCAAATGTGGAGAGAGATCGAGGGTGAAAACGTTAATAGTCAATCTTATACGCCAAAGCAACGGGGAAATGGTTCGGATTCTGAGTGCGTAAGTACGACCACATCTATAGGAAATGGGAGTGAGAATGGTGATACTTTATCTCAAACTTCTGAAGACTCTGCAAATCATGGCTTAAGTGGTTCTGAGACCGATAACCACAGTGTGATATCTGAACAATCTATTGATTTGGGAGAAATGGAGAGGGAAAGAGTGAGACAAATTTTCCAAGAATGGATGAATACTGGTCCTAACTCTAAGGGTCATTCATCTTATGGGTTTGGATTAAACAACCATACAGAACAATGGGTTGGTACACGAAGGCCAATTCGAAGATTATGTGGTAGACAAACTCTCCTCGATCTTCTTCAGAAAGCTCACAATGAAAGGAGGAGGGAAATTCTGAGTTTATCTGAGCAGAGGCCAGTATCCAATTTTGTTCATCGTAATCGTATTCAGGTGATAATTTATAGTCTAATACATTTCCACAGTAGGAATTTTTCTATTATTGACAGATTTGATTGATCAATTATGTGGCTTCTCAGGGGTAACTTTTTATCTGATTACCTTGCATTTATTTTACAGAGTTTTTAAGTGTTGCAATTTTGGCCTTTCTTTTACTTGTCTGGTTTTATAAATGATCCACAAACCAACTGAAAGTTCCCTTGTTAGAAATTGAAATAATTGATTCATTTGATGCTCAAAGTGCAAGATAGATCATGTAGGTTGTCTATCCGCATAAGATCATTACCGGGGTGTTTTCTTATGGATTCAATTGGATTTAAAATCCAGCAGCTAGATTTTATGAATTGCAAAAAATATGTTTGCATTTTATGTATGTTTTTTGGGAGTGTAGATTTTGTAGGATTTGATAGGGTAGAATTTTGAAAATATAGGTGATAGATGATTGATTATATATTGAAAATTATGTGTAATTTAGGGGAGAGAGTGCGTAAAGTAAAAAGGAAGTTTGAGTTTTGATTTGAGTAAATCATAATAATTAAAAGGGGGATAAAATGATTGATTTTTGTATTGGAAATTTTGTTTGGAAAAAAGAAAAATTTGGTGTATTATATAGGTAGGCGTAGGCAAATACTTCTATGCACCAACTCAATTGCATTTTTAAACGGTATTAGTTGTTTTCATTGAAACAATATTAGTTTTTCCATTGAACAATATTAATCGTGGTGTAACTGTGCACCCAAGAGTTACTCATATAGGTACTATATACTAAAATTGGATTTGACAAACAAGAATTTTATTTTGAAATAAAATTGTGGAGCGCCCGGTGCCACACCATAAACAAACACTACCTAAGTGGACTTAGTGGAGACATAGAATTAGAATCTAAAATTATTCCCGTATCTGATTTATAATTAACTATTTAGAGTTGTTTGTTTGGAATTCATTGAACCACCACTAATTTTTGACAACTTTGCAGGCGCTCCTTAAAGGTAGGTTCCTACGAAACGATAGATCGGTGCTGGATCGCAGACCATCTTCAGTAGCTGCATCTGAACTTGGTTTGCTGAGGCAAAGGAATACAGTTTCCGACCTCAGGTAGTTTATAAATTTTAGATTACGAGGCCCCAACATGTTAAGTGTAATTGAATTTTATATCTCTGCTTATATTATTAGTTTCTAGATTGTGATGTTCACCACTAT
Organism: Stenogyne calaminthoides; assembly: GCA_037126765.1. NCBI lineage: Eukaryota > Viridiplantae > Streptophyta > Magnoliopsida > Lamiales > Lamiaceae > Stenogyne > Stenogyne calaminthoides. Next base: position 22,395,121 of record JBBCBC010000010.1, on the reverse strand, counting down.
TCAAATAGTAGTTGTTTACTTGTTTAGTCTACTTTCCTAGTTTTTCGACCTCTAATCTTTTGTCATCCAATTTGTCAAAATTAAGGCTTATAGTAAATATCCTTGTGGAAGATGCTTATTGATTTTAATGCTTTTTAAAAAAAAAAAAATAATAGTAATGTATACTGAAATTTAGGTGCTTAATAATTTTTTTCACAATTCACATCATCAGCCTCTGGGACTTGGAGTTTATTTGTTGATGTTGTTGACTTAAACTGAACTTGACATCATGATGAATAGTTTTATGTGGATATTATCTTTACTACTCCACTTTTTTTTGTTGTTTATCTTAATTTACTAATGACATCACATATGATGATTATTGATGATACAGAGAAGGATTTCTCTCCAAGTTGGACAGTTCTGCTTCCAGCTCAGTGAATGAACCTGATTCCTTATTAAGTGATGAAAATGACGGTGAATCAGAATCTACATGCAGAGAAGGGAAAGTTAATGAGATTTGTACATCATCAGACGTGGGAAGTGGTGGGGCCAATAGAGAGTGGAGTACACAAGAACTTGAAGTACAAGTAACTGAAGCAGAGGATCTTGAAGTACAAGTAACTGAATCATCATCTGAATTTGTCGACATAAATGACAGTGGACCCCATGAGGTATACAATGCTCATGATGTAGTTGATCATAGCTCTAACTCCGAGCACAACACGAATGAGGAATTTGATTCACATGATGCTTTGGCCCAAGTTGAAGATTTCCAAGAATTCGTAATGGAGATTGAAGATCAAATTCAAGATTGGCCAAACAATGATTTGCAAGAGGCTATTGACAGTTGGCTTGATATGCCTTCTGAAGAGTTGGGAACATCTGTTGAAAGACTTGATACGTCATATTTTCCTGATGATGATACTGTTCAGAGTATGGAACTCAGGGAGCTTCTCAGCCGGTATGGTATCTAATGAATTTTTACTCATTATAATATCCTAAGGAATTTTTTCTTTTTTCCGGTAAGTTATGCCTATTTTGGTTCCAGCTTCGTTGGCTTTCACGAATTGTAAATAGTTCAGTAACTTCCAATTTTTGACATATTGGTCCAGTAACGTGACAGATTCTGATTCGTCAACGTGGCAAAGTCTGATTGACCAACCGGATGTTTCACCGACTATTTTCAATTTGTGAAAGTCAACAGGACTAAAATCAAATTAGGGATAACATACTGGACTAAAAAAGCTATGTTTACTAATATAAATAGGGGTAACATTTGATGATTTACTTTTACTAAGCAACTTATCCTTTCTGATGCAGGAGACGTGTATCTGGTCTTCTTCGAAGTGATTTCCGTCAGAGTTTGGATCAGATGCTACAGTCTCATGTAGAAAGGCTGGTTCAGGCTTCTGATGATTGGGAACTGGATGATGCATCTCTTCCTGCTTCGATTGAGCAAAATCAGGAGCAAATAAATGGTGATCAAGCTTTGGCTCCATCTGATGGTGCTGAAAGAAATTCATTTGCCCCCTCCTATCCACTTTGGGATGAGGATTTGCAGGGTGCAAATTGGCTGCGATATAACTCGAATCAGCAGTTGGAGACGGTAAGTTGAAGCATTTGTTTAATCAACTTGTTTTCATTTTATTGTTATATGCATTAGGAAATTTCTTTTTCAGCCTATAATGTCTTAGTCATAAGTCATTAGATACCATACCGGCTGAGAACTATTCATTATTCACCCTATAATGCCATATGCCAAAATTTGAGGACACTGATTTGTCAACTTTTGTACTTTTTTATTTATTTGTTTGTTTTGTTTTTCGTCGAGGAATATTTACAGTGGTAATTTTGTTTATGAGTTGTCACACCCTCAAAATTCTTTTGCACCTTATGAAATAGGCGGCAGATATTTGCACCAACCTTATTTCTTATTTAGGGGTGAGCATTCATCATTTCTTGTGGGTGTATTTTACATTCTTAGGCATTTTAGGGGTGAGTGCATCTTTTTCCTTTTTTAAAATTAGTCGTAAGTGTATTTAGCGATGGGTGTATTAAGCAAAAATGCAGAGTCTATGAAAATTTAGCCGGTCGTTGTGTCCATCTCGTTCATTTCTTGAATCATTTTCTCCATATTCTCCCAACTTATTGACCTCCATCTCTGATTACAATGATCAGGAATTTGACTTAGTCATTGAGCTGAGGATTGACATGGCTCGGCTTCACCACAGGATGAACGATATGCAAAATATGATGGAAGTATGCATGGGCATGCAACTAGAGTTGCAGCGTTCAATTCGTCAAGAGCTTTCTGCTGCTTTAAACCGGTCAATCTTTTCAAGAGGTGAGTTTTCACCCATGGAAAATTTTCAAGTCAGCATCATCCACCTTTATTTTATATTTTCTTTGTGAAATCTCATTGACAATGGCAATAACCTTCTCAATTTTACTTTTTTTTTACAGATTCATCCGAAGACAACAGGATTCATGATGAATCTCAATGGAATCACGTACGTAGAGGAATTTGCTGCCTGTGTCAGGATAGTAAAATCGATTCCTTGCTCTACAGGTATGCAAAATCAACCTACTTATACATCATTTCCAATTTGTAGGAATAACTTGGAAAACTATTTTAACTTTCCAACTTCCGAAGTGGACAGTTTACACATGATTCTGAAGAAATTATCTCACTTTTAAGGCAGTCCTCTTTAATTAAACGAGAATGACTGTATACTAGTTAACATCCTTGCCCTTGATAAAATACTTGGCAAACTGAAGGTTAAAATATGATCATCAAGTCTCTATTTTCTAAAACTTATACCATTTTGTTTCTTGATTTACACAGGTGTGGGCACATGTGCGCCTGTGCAAAATGCGCAGAAAATTTGGTCAAATCTAAGGGGAAGTGTCCAATGTGCCAGGCGCCAGCAGTTGAGGCTGTTCGAGCTTATTTCACCCAGTAATAGAAGAAACCAAATACAGCATGTACATAACAATGAAAAAAGTCGAATGATGCAGCTTGTTCCTGCATATACAGACGGTGGGTATATATATGTAAAATTGCATGCATTTCATCAGAAGCATCTATAAGCCTTTTTCAAGTCTATCTTTTAATTACTCATTTATTTATGGTGAAATTTGAATGTGTTTCTTTTGCAGATGAATCATCTGATCTACTGACAATATCAGAGTGAAGAGAGTGTATCTTCATCTTGTTCATCAGCAGCTCTTCATATAAGTCATTGGCTATTAGTGATGGCTTTTATTGTGAATAAGCATTTTTATTTTATTTTTTGAGAAAGAGGAAATTCAAGTCCCATTATGATTTGTAGTTGAGACTTGGGATAAAACTGAGGACATATATTTAATCTACCAGATAGGTGGATGTTTTATTAATTTATTTTATAGCCCTTAAAATTTAAAGAAGAGTATCTTTGCATCTTTTCTCCTATTTTTTCTATCTCCTATTGCCTTCTAATATTCATAGCTTAGAGGCCGCTTGGTTTGCTTCCATGAATGGCAAAAGGAATGGTAAGAGATAATATCATTTTTAGTCCTGTAAGTTTGGACGATTCCATTTTTAGTCCTGTAACTTTTTTCTTTTTCAATTTTAGTCCTGAATGTATCAATTTCAGTCCTTTTTCGTCGGAAATTTTAGAATTTCGCCGGAATAAGCATGTGCACCTCAAGTGACACTTCAAAATTGATCCTATTTTTTGTTACATGATACTCCACCTATGTAGGTTGCCGAAAAATTAAAAAAAAATCTCAATTTTAAAGTGTCACGTAAAGTGCACATGCTTATTCCGGCAAGATTCCGGCGAAATTCTAAATTTTCCGACGAAAAAGGGCTGAAATTGATACATTTAGGACTAAAATTGAAAAAATAAAAAGTTACAGGACTAAAAATGGAATCGTCCAAACTTACAGGACTAAAAATGATATTATCTCGGAATGGTAATGATAGTGAGGAATGAAATAAACATACTCCTTAAAGTTGTATTGTTTGGTTGTTAATGAGAATCATTAGTATAGTCATTGATTTAGTTTGGTTTGCTTAAATTTTTTAGGAATAAAATTAACTTAATTTATTTATTTATAAAATAAAATTATTTTAATAACCTTTTGTTTATGAATATAGAAAATTAAGAGGGTTGATGAGCTTCAATTTACAACAGGCCACATCATTCATTTGATCTGATTTTTCCACCATTTTTTTCTATAATGATATTCTCATATACTTTTGTTTAAATTAAAAAAAAAAGAGAACTAAAATACACATAAAATCGTTATCTCATCCACGTATAAAAATATTGAAACAATGCTCTTCTCTTCTCTTATTCTAAATTCTTGATAGAAAATCAATTTATTTTTTTTTGGAACAATGCTCTTCTTTTCTCTTATTCTAAATTCTTGATAGACAATAAATTTACTTTTTGGATAGAATGAAAAGAGGAATGAAACCCTCACAAGTGAGGGACTGGGGGAACTACTGAATATTAGAAAATATAATCAATTGCAAATGAACTATAAGTACAGAAAATACCACATACAAAAAATACCAAAAAAAAAAATAAAAAATCAACACAAGAGGGAACCTTTGGCATTAAGTTAACAAAAGGGAGTTTTATGCATTTATAGAAACACATGAGTGTTTTGTGCACTTTAAAAGAAACACCGGGGGTTTTATGTATTTATTAAAATACAGGTGGAGAGTGTGAATTATATGCATTTATTAAAAGAGTGGGTGACTTTCTAGCCCAAAAATAGGAGTTCAAGTACTAATAGGTGCAAGAATTTTTTTTAAGTAGTAAGAGGTCCAAAATCATACCTGGAAAGATAAAAATACATTTTTTCTCCTTCTTTCCCTTAAGAGAGTGGATGAAATTCAAAAAATAGGAACATGCATATGTGTATTTCAGTTACAGTTTAATAATCCACATAATTTAATCCTTAAAAAAAGCATTAGAATCTTAAAATTTTCATATCAAAATTGAAAATTACCTAAATTTACATATCTAAAAACAAAAAAATTACATATCTTTATCCAAAATCTAAAAAATTACATATTTATTTCTCGAGTTCAACATGCACAATGGCTTGGCTTTGCACTCTTCTTTGTTATCTTTTCCCAAAACTCTTGATCATTGAAATGGTCAATACCATGATAAGCATCATCTCATGAAGTAAACCGAGAAGTCGAGTCCCCTTGGTCCTAGATCAATCCCATGATTACTGGGACAATCTCCACAAATATACTGGCATCCCTCATCAACCAAGGCAAAATTTTCCTCATCTTCTCTAGTCCATGTTCTTCTCATTTCCTACCAAGGTGTAACTTTTTTTTTCAATGTCAATAATGCTTTCATTAAACAATTTCATGCTTCAATCATACAAAACGTTCAATTCATCAAAACAATTTCATTTTTGAAAAAAAAAATCACACTTCATCATTTAAATCCAAAAGAATATTCCCAAGGCATTTTTCAACTCTCATCAAGCAAATTAAATCCACAATCCTAACATGAAATTCATTATATGAACAAGAATTGAAAAAGTGACACTCAATCAAGGCTTAGAAAACATTTTCCAAAGAATTCCAAAGTTCTATTATTGCAAAATTTCACCATGGCCTTCCTTGAATTCTCAAAATCCCAACTAGTGACTCAAAATTGGCATGCAATTCAAGTTACCCATCAATTATTACCACAAAAAAGTTTAATTCATGTAGAAACAAGCAAGAGCTCACATTTTTCACACATTCCTCAAATTTCGAAATTCGTGCAACATTCAACCACAATTTTTCCTCAAATTCTCAAAATCCATCCATGGAAAAAAAAATTGAGCAAAAATTGGAGTTGCAACTCATCAACTCGTATTAATTTCTTACTCAGCGAAATTCAATTTTGAGATTTTAAATATATCATGATCATCTACTCTGCTGGTAGAACAATTCTATCACAATTAATTTTTCAAAAATTAAAGTTTGACCCTCCAACTATTTGGTCAAACATGAGTGTTTGAAACATCTCATACCAATAAAACGGAAGGGAACGGTGCCTCCCTTTAATAAAGTCAAATGAACATTAACTGATACAATTGCTACGAAAGAATTTATAATATGATAAAATTCAACCAGTAAACTCATAGCTAATTCAAAGTGTAATTAATTATATTTTTACACAATTTCGAAGCATGGATTTCTATATAGGATTATTTGTATCGAAACAAGGAAAATACCTTTGGATCTAACAAGGAAAATACTCAATTAGCAGAGATCAATCTGAGTAAACTTACCTTTGGATGAGCTGGCCTAGTTAGAAAGTACAGAGGAAAAAAAACTTCTTGAGGCGTGAAAAAGTGCAACACAATTAAAAATTGAAAGAAGGAATTAAGAGAATTTTCACTTCGAAATGTACGTGAAGTTTGAATGAATCTTCTAAAATCTGCAGCCAAACTCATATATAATTTTTACTATAAATTGTTTGAAGGACTACACAAGATTTGCTATATATGTTTTCTTCCAAAAAATTATAGGAAATAATATTATTAAATCGATGCTTGATATTCCAAAATTATGTTTAGATTTGAAATATAAGCAAAACATGTTTCATTGGCCATGGACAATAACATATTTATAAATAAATTAAGAGACACATTTGTGTGAGACGGTCTCATGGTGAGACGTAGTATAATTTGGGCATTGACGCTTTAATTTTTTGAGAGTGGGTGTTGATTTGTGTTAGATTGTACCCATTTTATGTATGAAACCATCTCATACGAATTTTTGTCATAAATTAATTATATTAATTAAATATTTAAAGTATTTAATTTAAAATAATATTATAAATTTTTATTTTCAATCCCGCGAAATTCAGGGGTTACATGATAGTAAATAATAATGAGAAACCAGCCTTTTTATGCATAATAAAATTAGGAACCGGCTAATACCTGTTGAGAAAGATATGCACAAAGAATTTTGGATGATAAAGTTCAATGCATGGTTGACCGAATAATATGCTTTCAAAATAAACGGTGACTTCGAATAATATTGGGAATAATATAATATATTTGAGATGGTAAATAAGATGATACTGTTTAGGAAAAATGTCAATTCAGGGCCTAAAATATGGTAAATTTATCAATTTAAGGCCTGAAATATTTTTTCTATCGATTCAAAACCTGAAAATATAGAAAACTGTCAATCCAGGGCCTGAAAAATAGAAACTATCAATTTGAGGCTTATAAATTTTAAGACCATGTTTGACACATATATTTCATGTTCTTATTTCATATTCTTATTTTTTTTTATTTTTAGGGTTTACAGTTCAAGGTTTACGGTTCAGGGGGTGGTTCAGGGTTCATGGTTCAAGGTTTAGGGTTCAACGTTTAGGGTTTAGGGTTTAGTGTTCAGGATTTAGGGTTTAGTGTCAAACATGATCTTAAAATTTATAAGCCTCGAATTAATAGTTTCTATTTTTTAGGCCCTGGATTGATAGTTTTCTATCTTTCAGGCTTTGAATCGATAGAAAAAATCTTTCAGGCCTTAAATTGATAGATTTACCATCTTTCAGGTCCTGGATTGATAAAACTCCTATTTTTTATAAGCTTCAGTTTAGATAAGGGAAAATTTCATTTTACGTCCCGTAAGTTTGGCCCATTCTAAAATAAATCCTTTATGTTTCTGTTTTATCAATTTTGGTCCTAGGGTCTATAAGTTTCTGCTTTATCAATTTTGGTCCTAGGGTGTATCATTTTCGTCCTTTTTTGACCAATCTTGGTCCTTTTTCGTCGGAAAATTTTAATATTTGGAAACTCCGACCAATTGTCCAATTTTGGTCCTTTTTTGTCCAATTTTCGTCCTTTATGTTTATTTGTATTAGCAAATCTATAAATTAAAAATTGTCAATTAAATATACACCACATTAATATGAAAATTAAAATTCAAAAAATCTGAAAAATAAAAGTTTATCTAAATACTGAAAATTATGATTACATTATTAAATTCTAAAAAATTTATATAAATTAAAAAATAAATAAAATAAAATATGTAAATTATTAAATAAATTTCTGAAGCATTGAAAATTTTAAAAATTATTAAATAAATCCTAAAAAATATATTACTAAAATCTATAATCAGAATATATATATATTAAAAATTAAAAAAAAATAACTCATACAAAAAAAATGTAAAATTTTTTGAGAATTATATTAAGAAATCCTAAAACAATAAGCCCCAAATCTGAAAATTAATTAGATGTTTGGAAATTCTAAAAAATTTAAATAAACCCAATTTTAGAAAATCTGAAAGTCCACCAAATTTAAAATAACAGATTCGCTACCTGAAAAATGCCAAAAAAATATATTTTTATTTAAAATTAAAAAAAAATATTTACTTAAAATCTTAAATTTTGCCAAAGAAAAATGAAAATCTGAAATTTTGTGAAAATGATAAATAATATTAGTTAATTAACCAAAATTTGTCAGTGTTATAAGATTTTCTATAAATGATAAATATAATTTTATGATTATGATCCTAAAATTGAAAAACATAAAAATTTTACAAAAGAATCTGAATAAGTTTAAAAATCTATAAATTTAAATTCAAGAAAATAAAAAATTTCATTAAAAAAAAAACCTTATACATATATATAATTTGAATAATTATAAAAAAGTTATACAAAATCTTATTTATAATCATTAGTTTTTGCCAAAAAAATATGAAAATTTGTAATATTAGTAAATTATATAACATTTAAAATAATTTAAATTATGATTCATCTACCCCTGCACCTTCTCTTCGTCTTCCCTTCTTCAGCAATATTGGTGGTGAAGAACAACCATTTTTTTTCAAAAGCTTGTACATAGTCACTGTGAGGATTCGATTGTTGATCGGAGCTCGATTTTGACTGTTTTAGTTGTCGTTATTGAGGAATTGAAATTTTGAGTATTGAGGGACTTTCAGATTTTTAGGATTGATGTATTTTAAGTTTTTTAGGAATTGGGGCGTATTTTTCAGATTTTTTGTATTTTCAGCTTTTAGGAATTGGGGCGTATCTTTCCAATTTTAGAATTTCCAGACATCTAGTTAATTTTTGTATTTGGGGCATATTATTTTAGGATTTTTTTAAATAGATTTCCAGAAATTTATATATATTTTTTATTTTTTAATATATATTTTTTCAGATTTTAGGATTCATTAAATATATTTTAGGATTCCTTAAAAAATTTAAACTTTTCCATACTTTACAGTATATTTAATAATTTTCATCTTTTATTATATTTATTTTTTAATTTAATTTTTTTTAGGATTTATTAACAGTTTATAGTTCTTTTAGAATTTATTAATTTAATCATAATTTTTAGTATTTTAATAATTTTAATATCCTATTTGGTTAAATTTTTATTTTCATATTTTATTTGTTGTATTTTTTTAATTTATGGGATTTTTAGTTTATAGATTGGTTAATATAATTTACAGAATTTATAGATTTGTTAATACAAATAAACTTAAAGGATCAAAATTGGACAATTGGCCAGAATCCCCAAATATTAAAATTTTCCGACGAAAAATCACCAAAATTGATCAAAAAATGATAAAGCATAAATATAAATTATTTATTTTGAAATGGGTTAAACTTACATGATGTAAAATGAAAATTTTCGTTTAGATAAGCACAAAGTCGTTACTCAACTAAAAAATTAAGTGAACCAACATTTATAAATATTTTGAAATACAAAATAATTAACAACAATCATAAAGTGTTGCAAAGTATGAAAAAATAATGTGAAGAAATACAAAAATAGGAGTGAATATGTATTATTCTTCCATAAAAGATCCATTTATATAGATTTGCAATTAAAGGTTTTATACATGAAATACAATAAACCCTTAAATTGCTCCTTCATCAATTACTTTTGATAAAAACAAATTTCAAATGAAGAGTTTAAATATCAAAGTAATCTCAAGATTATTACTCTTACCGAAAGGTAAATTTCTATCAGCAACTTCGAGGTTCGTAATTTAAACTTAAAAAGTATTGACATCTAATCTTAAATTTCAACCCCTGCACCTGTTTAAATTTAAAAGAGTAATTGTAAAATGTTAATAGGTTTTAATATTTTCTAAACTTCCTCTCTCATATCTTACACCACTATCAATAGTCTTTAAGTTTTGGTAAAAAAATATTTGTGATCTCTTTTTCTTTAAGACTACTGTTATGCATATAAATTATTAATATTGTGCATAATAGCACTCTTCATTTTTTTAAAAATCAAATATTTTCTTAAAAAAATGACACTTTGTATATATAACAATGATACTTTATGTGCAAAATATGAATGATACTTAAAAAATAGAATTCACGTGAATTCAAGTTCACAGTAGGCCTACTCTTAAATTTTATATATAGGTTCACAATTTATTTATTTGTGCTATTATAATAGAATTCTATTTCTCTGAGCATATTTAAATTTAACCACATTTAATATTTATATTATGCTTTTTAACAATTGTAAATTATATATTATTTTTAATTAATTTTACAAAAAAATACTTTTACTACCTCGTACCACGTCATACCGTTGATGCTTCGTATCAGCGATATTCTTAAAAATAGAGTTGTCAAAATCAATAGGACCAGCCCACACCACCATATTTAGGAGGTGAGTTGGGCCAAGAAAAGTTAGCGTGATTTGGGACAGGCCTAGAAGGCTGGCCCGTGTGGGCCGTGGGCTTTGGTTGAGGACTCATCTCCTTTATTTTTTAAAATTTCTTTAAATTTTAATTATATATTTTAACAATTACAATGTTAATTTTGGGATATTTTATAAACTTTATATTTATGGATGATAAAGTTAATTTTTAGGAGACAATGTTTAATGAATCACTGTGATTAATGAATGGGCCAAATATTAAGGTTTTTGGGGAAGGGGAAACAAGGTGTTTGTCTTGGAGTAATATCTTTTACTTCCTTTATTTCCTTGATTAACAAGTTTCCTATAAAAAATTAGCGGATTCATGGAAATGGAAGTAGTCCTCAAGTGGCATATATTTAAAAAAGGAAGCATACGACTTCTTGCTAAAATAATGCAAAATTGCCCAGATTAGTTCGGAGCAAGATGCAGGGATCAAGCTTGTATGGAACAAGAATGTGTCACTGAAAGTGGCAGTACATGCATGGAGGTTGCTGTTTTTCAATCTCTAACCGACAAGAATTTATTTTACCAAGGGGAGCCATCCTGAATGAAAATAACGACTTCAGTTGTGTTTACTGTGAAGAATCCGAGAACCATACTTTCTTTGAATGCAATTTTTCTCATAAGTTGTTGATGGAATGCTTAGATAGCTTGGTATCCCTCAAATAATTATGTCTCATATAAAAGTCTAAATTTGTAAAAATGTGTGAAATTATTTAATTTACTTAGTTCCCTATAATACTCCCCCTCACTTGTAGGTAGGGTTGTCCTCTGGGCTTGTCAACTCCATCACGAGGAGGATTGGGGAGGCTCAACAAATTTATAATTTAATGTGGGCAGAGTTGTTGTCAGCGGGGTTTGATTAATTGTAGATATTTTTAAGAGATATTTATAATTTGACCCCATATATATATATATATATATATATATTCTAACAAACAACGAAATTACACGCAAGAGTAACATATATCGGAAAGGCCTTCCACAAAGATCGGAGGCTCATTCCAATAATGAGGACTGTCGTAATCCCGAGCAGCCCTAGCCAGCGTGTGTGCCACTAAATTGGCATTCCGACGAACCCAACTAACATGAAATTATGGGTTTTCACTCAATATACTCTTCCCTAGTTTGATGTAGTCGCCTAGAACAGTAGCATCTGGTTGATTACACGAGAACGCATCGACAACCCTCTTCACATCAGATTCAATAATCACCTCTTGGTACCCTTTTTGCTCTGCCCAACGTAGAACCTCGAGCACCCCCCACGCCTCCCCTTCCTCTACTTTCAGCAGCCCCTCTCGACACAACACCCGGAATTCCAAGCATTGTCCATGCTAGTTCCTAAGACCCATTCCTACAGCGGTTTGAAGAGAAGTTTCGTAAAAGCCCGCATCAACATTAATTTTAACATAGCCAGCCGGCGGTCTATGCCATAACTTAAATCCTTCGCCACTGGTTTTTTCCTCTTTGGGTGTTCGCACCCAAATTAAGTGACAGAGATTAAGAAATCAACAACCACTGAGGTCTAACTCTTCATCCCTTAAGTCAGTGCGAATGAGTTTATCCTCTCTGTAGGTCCGCTTCAGCGCATCAAATGCACTAGTGTAATTTCTTGGTCAAGACAAGTCAATCTGAGTCTTACACATCAACTTCTACCAATAGATTGTTCAGATCTATCTGAGTTGTGAAACACGAACTTGTTTACAAGGGACTGTTAACATGATCTTCTGTGATATGGTATCACCACGTTAACTACAGTGTAACACGTGCTATTTTATGAACGGTTTGCAATAAATATATATAACATTCAATCATATTTAAAGCAACAGTGGTAAATAATTTATTTCAGTAAATTAGTGTTTAATACATAGGTTATACAAAGTAAAAACATACTTTCACATATAACCCCAACAATCAGGATACTATCTCCCCGTTTTAGCATTAACCGCCATGAATCCCCTGCACAATCTCCAGAAAAAAAAAACTTTATACATGGTGGTACTTTGAAGCTCCATAACGTTTTCCACGTCGAATTCAAAGTTGTCGATCGTTCATTTATCATGTTCATCGCCAAAGTATATGTTGATTTAACAGTGTAGCCTCCTTTTGGTGCAAAATGCAATATAAGTGTATCACTCGAACCTGGAGGCGCCGGAGTAGTCTTTAGGATTCTGTCACCCTCGGCATTTGAAAAAACCTCCCGAAATTACTTCAACATCCCATTCCCTCGTGTTCGGAATATAGAAATCGTTAACTACCATATCTTCAAACGAGTGAACCGGGGGCGTATTTATGTAGAAATAATTATCATCATCCACCCACGGATCTTTCCAGAAATTTACACCCTCGCCGCTTCCAATCTTCCATCTAGTTCCCCGACGAACCAAGTCCCGAGCTGTGTGTATACTTCTCCAAGTATAGCTAGGGTTATAGCCAATCAGTGCATTTAAAAATCAGTTGATGGAAAGTACTTAGCCTTCAAGATTCAACTAATAAGAGAGTTCGGGTTCTTCAACACTCGCCAACCTAATTTCCCTAGCATCGCCACATTAAACACATGTAGATTTCGGAAACCCATTCCCCCTTCTTCTTTAGCTTGACAAAGTTTATCCCATGCTTCCCATTTGACCACTTTTTTAGGATCAGAACCATGCCCCCACCAATATGCATTTAACATTTTATGCAAGTCATCTAACAGTGAAGAAGACAAAAGAAACGTACTCATACAGTAAGCTGGAATGCTTTGAGCCGTTGCTTTGATCAACACCTCTTTACCCGCCTTTGATATCTTTTTACTTCTCCAATTCTGCAACTTCGACCAAAGTCTATCCCTCACAAACCTGAAGATTTCAGACTTACGCTCCTACCAATAAGTGATGGTGTAACACCCAAGATTTTCAATCACCATAAGTTATTAAAAAGAAATGAATAAATTATATAGATTAAAAGAATTAAAATTAAATAATTAAATATATATGTCCACATATATATTATATAAAATATATATACATACTTATTCATAGATGCATGCACGGTTTTGGTTAAACGGTTATCTTAAAATTTTCCTTGTAAAATTCATAAAATAATTTCATATTTATTTTACGTACCTTAGAAAAAGGAAAAGAAAAAAATTATATATATGATTAATAGATACTCACGGTGAGCCTAAAGGCTTATTAAAATATATATCTTCTTTTATTATTTATTTTCTTTTAAAAAATATATATATAATACATGGATAAACTTTGACTTCCCCAATTTTCTCAAGTTAGTTTTGGATGAAACTTTTATTCTTTTTAAATATTTAAACCCACGTAGAAAGTGAGATAACTTAATCTAATTCTAAGCTCAAATATCTCAACTGATTCCACTCTCCCACTATTTTAATTCATTGTAGTTTCAGATTTTTCATTCATAGAAAAGTTTATTTCTTCACTCAAATTTTCAGAAAAAATATTTCTCTCCCTCGGCTGATTAAAAAATAAAATTCTGCAAGTCGATTTCTCTGCTTCTTTTTCAAGAATTTGTAGGAGCTCCTTACAACAAATTGCTGAAACAGTACAATTTTCTATCTCTTATCTTTTACGTATTAATTCTTTTTAAAACAGTTTATAGGGTTGCTCAAATTAACGTAGGTACGCACTGCTAGTGCTTTTGATTTAATTTTTGAGTTTGGATCAACCATTTAATTTATTTCATAAAATTATTTTGCTTCTAAATTTTATTTAAGAAAGTTATCGGCTTAATGTCCTACTGTTTTACTTTTGATTCGATAAAGCCCAAACAATTCGGTCAGATTTTGTGATTTTCGAAACATGGACTAGTGCACTACGTTTATTACTTAGACTAAATGTTTTAGTCGTTATTCCCATTTTTTTTAATTATTGATCAAAATCCATAGTTTCTGTATCAAGTTGCTAAAACCTTTGCATGGGCTTAATGCTTACGGCCCAATTATTTTCTATGAGCAAAAATTGTAAGAAAAACATTTATGGATTTTCAAATAGAAAACTTATTTGCTTAATCGTGTTTCTCGTCAATTATATCGGCATTTATCAACATTTAAGGTTATAACTTATTGAAGTCATTAAATAAATTACCACTCTAACAATTACTTTTAACAGAAATACTAAGACTTAAAATTTAAAATTTTAGGTGACGCGGATTTTACGGCTTAAATCAAATTACGTGTTTACGAGATTAATCAAGACTTGAGGTGGGATTTTTACTTATTCATGTGAATTTAATTATTGTTTGCTACATGATTTACGTCGAATGTTATATTGAATTATTTGGTTACTCGATGGAAAAGATCGTTGTAACTTGCGGGGACTTCGGTCTAGGATGAAAGAGATCCTTGGGGGCAACGTATACAGATTGGCCAATACGATTCAGGATGGAAAAGATCCTTGACTCGTTATTATGATTATGATGCATATTATGTGAGTTGATGATTTTATTTATGTGTTATATTTGATTATAACATTGTGAAGGAATCCCACTGAGCTAGTTGTTTTGTTCATCCCAATCTTTAACATTTTGCAGAGTAATTATGGAGTGCGGTGGAGGGTCGGTGGATTGCCTCGAGACATTATTTATCATTTTTATTTTTACTTAAGCAAATTATTTCATTGCATAACCTTTATTTTACTTGAATATTGAGGATTGAGTTTTGACATCATTTTCAGTAGCATTGGATTATGTTATTTTATTTTAAAGGACTATGTTTAACACTGAGACAATTTAGTGAAATTTCTTGTAGTTAAATAATCTTTTTTGAAAGTGTCTTGAATTTAATTGCTTTCGCTGTAAACTTTGAAAATTTAAATGTGTCATCTTTTAGCTAGTTATGGAAATTTTGGATAATTATCTTTTTTAAATGCCTTTAAAAGCTTACGAAAAATTGGGATGTGACAGTGTGATATCAGAGCAGGTCTACGTTCTTGTAGACTTGTAAAAAAATAAAATCTTCTTTTAGAATCTTACTATTTCTTTAAAAAAAATTAGTTGTTAAAAAGAAATCTTTCTTTTTAGTCAAAAAAAAAATTACAAAAGAATTTGAAATCATGCATTATTGAGTAAAAGTTATGGCATCCACCACCGCCCACCGCTACAACTCCTATAAGGTATGACATGAAATAGCATATGACATTTTGCATCGATCATGGAAAAGATGATTGAATGATATACGATTCACGATATTGAAATGGTTAAGTTTGATAAAATATTTACTATTTGGTCATGGAAAAGATGACCAAATGATTACGAGTTATGACATGAATTGACTAACTATGATTTACGATGATTAAAGGATATACGATTGATGACATGAATATGAATAACTATGATTTACGATGATTAAATAATTTATTTCCTATTAACTATGGTGATTGATAGATAAGATGGATAGAGGTGTTAAGATTAGATGACATTTATAGTTTTGGGTATCAAGACAATCAAATCCTTATAGAAACATGGCTCGAGGAGGAGATACTATGACAAGTATTCTTACAACATCAAATATTCCTGCTTTAGTACTTGTAGATATTGGAGTAACACATTCATTTGAGTCCGAAGGTTTCATTCATTAACTGGGTAAATGAGATAAGAGTAGAAGAACCATTAATAATAAGTATTTCGTCTGATTGAATAATAAGTACTTGCACGATGGTTAAAAATGTGAAAATTGATGTGAGCGGACACGATTTAGAAGCTGATTTAAGTGTTGGATATGGGAGACTTCAATGTTATTCTAGAAATAGATTGGCTTAGTAAATACCAAACTGATATTAAGTGTCTTGAGAGAGAAGTGACTTGCTCATACCTAGCAAAGAAGAAGTTGTTTTCTTTAGGGTAGAATCTAAGACCATTCCACAAGTGATAAGTGCAATGAAGATGCTGAGGAAGAAAAATTATCAAGGCTATCTAGCCAATGTGATGGGAGACCAAAAACCAGAAGTGAATGCTGAGGACGTACCAATCGTTCGAGAATATCTTGATGTCTTCCCGGAGGACTTGCCTGGAGTCCCAACTGCCCGACAAATGGAGTTTATAGTACCTGGAGCGGCACCGATATCGAAAGCACCTTATAGGATGGCACCGAAAGAGTTACAGGAACTGGAAGTTCAGATACAAGGTCTCTTGGACTTGGGATTCATATGACCGAGTGTTTCACAATGGGGAGCACTTGTTTTATTCATGAAGAAGAAGGATGGGACGTTAAGGATGTGCATTGACTATCGAGAGTTGGATCGACTCATGATTAAGAACACGTACCCGTTGCCAAGAATTGAAGACTTGTTCGACCAATTGAGAGGAGCTGGGATATTTTTCAAGATGGATCTTCGATCAGGATATCATCAACTGAAGGTCAAGGAAAGTGATACTATGAAGACGAGATTTAGAACTCGTTATGGCCACTACGAGTTTGTATTAATGCCTTTCGGATTAACTAATGCTCCTGCAGTGTTTATGGACTTGATCAATAGAGTTTTCCATCCATTCTTAGATCGATTCGTCATAGTGTTTATTGATGACATTCTGGTGTACTCGAGAGATGAGGCACAACACGAGGAACATTTGAGGATTGTGTTAGAAACGCTTCGCAAGGAGAAATTGTACGCAAAGTTCAAGAAGTGTGAGTTTTGGTTGAAGCAAGTTGCCTTCCTCGGACATGTGATTACGACTAAAGGAATTGAAGTTGATCCATCAAAAGTGGAAGCTGTTAATGATTGGCGTAGACCTACGAATGCACATGAGATTCATAGTTTCCTAGGATTAGTCGGTTATTATCGATGATTTATTAAAGAATTTTCAAGATTAGCTGCACCAATGACGATTTGACAAGAAAGGGAGAAAAGTATGAATGGAACGAGAAGTGCGAGGAAAGTTTCCAAGAGTTAAAGCGGCGACTTACATCAGCCCCTATTTTGACAATTCCAGATCCTACGAAGGAATTTGTGATCTACAGTGATGCTTCGAAACAAGGACTTGGTTGTGTTTTGATGCAAGGTGAAAAAGTCATTACCTACGCCTTAAGGCAATTGAAGACTCATGAACTAAATTATCCAACTCACGATTTGGAGTTAGCTGTTGTTGTTCATGCTCTAAAGATATGGAGACACTATCTGTACGGAGGGAGGTGTGAGATCTACTCAGACCACAAAAGTTTAAAGTACATTTTCACACAAAAAGTGTTGAACATGAGGCAAAGACGATGGTTGGAGCTAGTGAAGGATTACAATTGTACCATACATTACCATCCAGGTAAAGCTAATGTAGTAGCCGATGCCCTAAGTCGGAAGACCAGGGGCGAGTTAAGTATGTTGACCGAGCAAGAACTGTTGATAAAGGAGTTTGAGGAAATAAAGATTGAGATGGTGTCGGCACCAAGAAGTGTTACAGTTTTAGCAAACCTGGTAGTCCAACCAAGGTTGAGGGACATGATTAAGAAGGAGCAGTTCAAGGATGAATTTTTGCGAAAGGCGAAGGAGCGTACTCTCAAAAGGGAAAGATAAAAGTTTGGCAATGGTTGATGATGGATCATTGTATTATGAGGGAAGAATTTGTGTGCCTGGTGATGTTGCGATTAAGAAGATAATATTTGAGGAAGCACATAATACACCTTATGCTGCTCATCCGGGAAGTACAAAGATATACCATGACTTACGAGAATATTTTGATGGAGTAGAATGAAGAAGGATATTACTACGTTTGTGGAAAGGTGTTTGATTTGCCAGTAGGTAAAAGCGGAACATCAACGTCCCCCTGGATTATTACAACAAATTAAGATCCCGGAGTGGAAGTGGGAACACATAACGATGGATTTTGTTACGGGACTGCCAAGAACGGTTAAAGGAAACAATGCAGTTTGGGTTATTGTAGACCGTTTAACCAAATCTGCACATTTTCTTCTGGTGAAGACTACTTTAAAGATGGAGCAGTACGCACAGACCTATATTCGGGAGATAGTGAGGTCACACGGAGTACCAGTTTCGATTGTGCCCGATAGAAATACGCGGTTTACGTCGAGATTTTGGAAGAGCTTACATAAAGCTATGAGGACTAAGTTGAACTTCACTACGGCTTATCATTCGCAATCAGAGAGAACGATTCAGACTTTGGAGGATATATTGAGAGCGAGTGTACTTGAGTTGAACAATAGTTGGGAGTATAATTTACCATTGGTTGAGTTTGCTTATAATAATAGTTTTCAATTGACCATTGGAATGGCCCCTTACGAGGATTTATACGGGAGAAAGTGTCGCTCACCATTGTATTGGAATGAGGTTGGAGAAAGAAAGTTACTAGGACCCGATATGTTGAAGGAAACAATTGAAGTAGTGGAGAACGTAAGAGAGAAGACTAAAGTAGCTCAGGATAGGCAGAAATCTTACGCAGACAGACGGAGGAAGGACTTACAGTTCTACAAGGGAGAGAAGGTGTTTTTGAAAGTTTCCCCTACAAAGGGAGTCATACGTTTTGGAAAGAGAGGAAAATTAAGGCCACGGTACGTGGGACCATTTGAGATACTCGAGAGAGTTGGTGACTTAGCCTATTGACTAGCTTTACCTCCGGAATTTGCTGTTGTGCATAATGTATTTCATGTTTCCATGTTGAGGAAGTATGTGCATGATCCGGAGCATATCATCGATTACTCGACATTGGAAATAGATCAGAGTTTGAATTATGAAGAGAAGACGTTGACTATTTTGGAAAGAAAAGTTCACAGATTAAGAAATAAAGATATTGCAATGATCAAGGTTCAGTGGAACCGTCATAGTGAGAATGAGGCGACTTGGGAACGTGAAGATGAAATACGTGCCAAGTATGCATAATTATATGTCCACGGTACGTTTTAAATTTCGAGGATGAAATTTTCTTTAAGGGGGGTATGATGTAACACCCAAGATTTTCAATCACCAAAAGTTATTAAAAAGAAATGAATAAATTATGTAGATTAAAAGATTTAAAGTTAAATAATTAAATATCTATGTCCACATATATATTATATAAATATATATATATATATGTGTGTGTGAGGTCCCGGTTAAAACCGATTTTGCGTGTGCGGAAACAAAACATGTCGTGTGATGCATATAAAACAGGGGATGAGGGAGAGTGATTACTAATTTTTCTTCGCTTTTAAGAACGATGTGTGTTGTTTTGCTTGTAAACGAATGCATATGGCAAGTATAAACATAAAGCAGTAAAGAACACACGATATTTTATAGTGGTTCGGAAGAAACCCGCCCTACATCCACTCTTCCCTTTCGGGGTACCAACTTAACCAACTTAACCTGCGGGACTTATCACTCTCACGGGATTGCCGATAGATGTTTACCGAGTTCACACTCAAACGGGACTTAACATCCTCACGGGATTGCCTAACCAACTGGACTTAGTTTATTGTGTTAGTCCAACACCTAACAGATATTTATTGAGTTCACACTTAACCGATTAGAAATCAGAAACTAGAAACCCTAGTCTGAAATCTTGCGGTAATACAAACTTAACCTAACCTTTGGGTTTGGGTAAAGATTTGTTTGGTTTCCAACTAGGTTGTGATTTTCCCTTACATTTGTTTAGCCTCAATGCTAAGGATGAGAAAATCTCTCTAAGCTTAGGATATAGCATTTGTGCTTAGATCTAGGGTAGAACACTCTTGAATATATGCGTGTATTTCTAGCTCTGTGTTCTATGGTGGGAATGCTTGAGTATATAGGATTGGGAGCACAATTCCTGTTGAATGCCTTAAGAACTACTATCGGGGCCATATTTCAGGACTCGCATCATCTGGCACACGACCTTGGCTGGGAACTGCTGGAACCCATATCTTCTTAGCTCTGTAGCATCGTTTGCTACATTCTCCATACTCTTCCACATTCATTCACCCTTGATAATGAAGGAAGAACTTGTATTTATAGTGTGGATTTGAATGTTACCGTTGGAGAGAATCACATTCAAATCCATACTACTTTGTAGCTTTTTTTGCGACTTTTTCGGGCTTGTCGTCTTCCTCTCATTGGTCCACGTCAATTTGAATCTAACGGCTATATATTCTTGATTTCTTCCGAGTCTCTAACTTATATTTTTTCAGATCTTCCGAGTCTCGGGATCTTGATTCTGTCGAGCCTTTAGGTTATCTGAGCTATCTGAACCTTGGTTATCAGCCTTGAGTTATCCGAGTCTCGGATTTCGGTGTTCTTGATTAAAATAGACTTCTCTTGGCGGACCTTATACGAAGGGCATCTTGACTTTCGGGCTTCTTGAGTTCGGCTCTTCTTAGATCTAACCCTCGAGTCACATTGGCTCGAATTTCTTCTTATGCGATCGATCATTTCGGTGATCGGATCAACATATCTTTCGGGATCATCTCGGGATAGCATCGAGGTCATCTTCATTCGAAATCAGTTATCATATCGATCTAGATCCATATCTCGATGTCTCATCTGCTCATCTTCATATCTGATCTCGATCACGTCTGATCTTGACCAGTCTCTTTTTCTCATCTTCTGATCTGCAACCTTCTCTTCTGATTTGTTGGCTTTAGCTTTTTCTTCAAATTATGCCATTTCATCGTGGTAACTCACGAACTCATCTAATTCATCTAATCTCGTCGGTCTAAATCTGCCTGACCTCGTCGATCTCGATCATCTTCTTCTGATTTCTTAAGTTCCCCCTCAATTTGTTCTTGCGTTCCCCCTTAACTTGTTATCTGTAGATTAACTTGAATAACACAAGTTAATAATGTTTTGGCATAAATTATCAAAACTAAAATATCCCAACAATATGTATCACTACTACACATTTGAGCTTGGAGAGCTCCACTTGGACAGCCCTTTTTTCGAATAGCTCTCCAAGTGGTCCCTTGGAGAGCGGTTCTATTAAAAAAAAAAAAAACAGCGGTTAAAAACCGCTGTCCAAGATCAAAGCTTAGACAGCGGTTCATAACTTGCATTTGTCTGAGGTACTTGGAGAGCGGTTTTGAACCGCCGTCAAATAAAAAAACTTGAGAGAGGTTCATAACCGCTCTCCAAGTGAATTAATTTTTTATTTTTTTTTTGTAAAAAGTATTTTTTATTTTATTTTTTTATTTTTGTAAATTCTTTTAATGTACAATTCAAATATTTTATTCTTTAAATTCTCGTGTTATTTATTTTTAATATTCGTCTTATATAATGAGATTAACATAAACCCTTATGTAAAACTTGTTCATAATATTAAATTCATAATATTACACTTACGAACTTGTATCACTATTAATTCTTATAAATTAATACCTATAATATTTAATATTCTTATAAATTAATTCAATTTTGTCTAAGTATTACTTATTTAGATAGAAAAGTACTATTACTTGTTTAAATAGAAAAGTATTACTTGTTTAAATAGAAAAAGTATTACTTGTTTAGATAGAAAGGTATAACTTGTTTAAAGAAAAGTATTACTTTGTGTTGGTCCTTATAAACGAAGTCTTACGTGTATGGGGGGGAATACACGTGTTCAGTGATTTTAAAACATTTTCTTACTGAGGTCAGCTTGGGTTAGATAATCTTGAAGATTAGGTTACGAAAGCTACAGATCGCTCTCGAGTCAAAAGTCTCTTCGAGACATGATTACGAAATCGCTTTTTCGAATACCTCGATAATCCAACCCAAATCCTCGAGTGTCGAGATCTGAGTTGCTTGGATCGATAACTAGCTTATGAATCCTCGAAGAGAGTTCGGTTTGATAACTATCTGTTCTAAATACTCGATCATCTTGAATGGTTGGCCCTTAGATTATACTTTCGTTTTAAGCTTTCTTTGAAAAACCTTCCCTTGATGAAATAGTGATTAGGCTTGATTCACTTATGCAACTTCAATTGGATTGATTCCAACCTAATATCGGTGAAAAAAGTATGCTTTCAAAATCAAGTCAATGCAACGATTAAGCCTTACGGATAAGGAAAGCAATAAAGAACACAAGCGATTATAGTGGTTCGGAGACTCAAGCTCTTACATCCACTCTCTCGACTCTTCGAGAGAAATTCACTATCAACTTCGAGCTTTACGACTACCTCGTAGTTTACTTACTCAACTTCGTACTGAGTTTTACGACTACTCCACGTGGTTTACTTACTCAACCCGACCTTGAGTTTTACTACCTCCTCGTAGTTTACTTACTCAATCACACACAAGCTTTCGGACTACCCCTCAGAGCTTACTAACTTCTCCTATAGAGTTTTACGACTACTCCGCGTAGTTTACTAACTCTTTACAACTCTACTCACCAACAAACACACTCCAACTACCTTCTCAAGGGTTTGGGGTTTCTCGGTTGGTTTCAACTAGGATGAGATATCCTTTACAATGAAGCACAATGCAAAGGGTTAGGATATCTCGACTAAAGCTTTGGATAAATCTTATCAAGCTAGGCTTAGTAAAGTGAGCTCTCTTCAATATAGAAACACTTGGGAAATTCAAGGTATTTCGAGTGCTTTAACTTTTGCAAGAATAAGTTTGAGCTCTTGAGTTCATGTATAAATTTCCCCCTGTAACCTTACAAAGTAGAGGGTCACCCAAAGTATTTATAGGCATACACCAAGGTCACTCTTTGAAAACTATCCGTTGGAGAGATAGCTTATGTGAGTTCCTCTTATGGTGTGTGAGAAACATTATATTTAGGGTTTGAAACTCCCTAACATGTTTTTAAGCAATAGCCTTTCATGTAGCCGGGTCTTCACTTTTTTGATCTGGAACTTTTCATTTTTATCGACATCTTTTTTTTTGACTTTGTCCTTTGTCGATTATATGTGCAGTGTCGTCTTCCTCTTTTTTGACTTTTGTCTTGATTAAAAGGTAGACACCTTCAATCGACTCTTTTGGTTACAAACTACGAGTTTGATATAACCTTAACAACACTTGACTTAGTTCCTTTTATGCGCATTTGAATGTCTTGGCAATATCTAACTTTCTAAGGCATCGCGTTTCTCTCGATTTTCATCCTTTAGATAGATATATTCATTGCCTCGGAACATTCGGTTCATCTTGAGCATTGATTTGAGTCTTGATGAATTCTGGTGCTTTTCGATATTCTTGATCTTGATTTCTCGGTCTTGATTTTGCGTCTTGAGTCTTCTGCGTCTTGAAGTCTTCGAGTCTTGAGGTCTTCGAGTCTTGAGTCTTCAGTCTTGAGGTCTTCGAGTCTTTAGATTTATCTTGGTGATATCTTGAGTCTTCATCTTAGTCTTGATTTCTCGTTTCATCTTGAGTCTTGATATCTCGATTTTCAGAGACTTGATTTCATCTTCGAAACTTCATTTCTTCGAAACATATTTTGAGTTCTTGATCTTGAAACCTATCCCGAACTATATCTGGCGACTATACATTTTGTAGATAACATCCTAATACTCTAAAACCGAATCTCGACTCAATTATCAAGATCATTCTGAACATGTCATACTCAGGGGTTTTGGGATCTTAATCAAAATCATATAATCTTTTATTAAATTCATCTCCCAACAATTTCCCCCTTTTTGATGATGCCAAAACCTATCTTGTTACAAATACATAACCTATACTCGGGTTTGATTTATCCTATCACAAGATTGGTTGTCTCTCAATCAATTTCTCGAATCGAGAATCTCTCAATACATTGAGAGTTTTTCCAACACTTAAGACATTCAGTAATTTCTTCAGTAATGAATCTCTTTAAGTAGTTCATTACTAAATACTTAAACAATTTTCCCATATCATCATTCAGTTAGTTCAGAGACATACAATCAGCATATCAAAATAAAAGACATGTAAATAAGATAATAAGGTATTATCTTTTTGAGCATAATGATAAATCTTCATTGATGATAAGTATACCATTACTGATTACAATGAGATTTTTATCAACAAAATCAAAAAGACAAAATTTAAAGATTACGAGAATCTTCGAGTTCTTGATCTTGATCTTGATTCGCTCTTGATTTTGCTTCATTCTCGACTTCATCACCGGCACCTCCAGGTTGAACATTCCGGTAAATCTTTTCTTGACTCATTCCTCTCCTTGATGATGTCCTGACTGTTCCTGTTAATCCCAACCCGACCCGATATCTTGAGCAATTTCTTCGCGTAATGGCCTTCTCATTTACCAAGCCATTACCAAGTCTTGGAGGAGAATAGGAATATGGACCCGGGGCTACTATTCATACTCCACCTTCATCCGCAAGGTTAATCTAGCCTTGGAGATACTTTGGATAGAAGGTTAGAAGATATTCAATGAAAGCTTGTTGATCTCGAGCCTTCCCTCTCCATTCCCCGAGAACATCGTAATTGAACCGAAGGTTCTCTTCACTTCTTCCCACATGTCGTTGAGTTTAATGGGCATCCATTTATCAACTTGGGGCCACTTCAATATTATTTTCGATGTTCCTTACTCTTTCTGCAAACTTCCCGAAGTCACTCCTTCGCTTGTCTATCTTCTTTCTTTTCGATCCACAGACGCTCTCCCGAGACCGGCGGCTGCTTTCTTGGCTTGTTCTTTTTTGGAGTGTCTTGAGCATCTCTCGTGTTGAAGACTTTCTTACGAGGTTGAGACTCAGTTCTTCGATCTTCATCATCCGAAATCGGCTTTCTCTGGATTGGCTTAGAAGCCTTCGTGACGCTTTTCTTACAGGTTGAACAACGTCCAGGCTTTCCTCTTCATAGGCGATTCGGACCGGCTGGGTTGTTCCAACCTTAGTTCTAGCACTTTCTCTCTTGCAACCTCAAGCATGGTTTGCTTTCGAAACTTCGAGTGTAGATGGGCTTCTCCACTTGGCGAATTTCAATTTATCGATATGTTATTGTACATTTCAAAAATTCTCCAAAGTACGTGCCATGAACTTCCCGGGGTATTCACCTTCCTTTTCCTTCTTCCGCATGAAGATTTGGAAGAAGTCTGAGAGAGTTGTGTCCATGTGATCTTGCTCTTTGCTCACACAAATGATCTCTCCTCGCTAACCGATCTTGCTCATCTTCCATTCTCCCGATGTGGTTCTTAGCCACGTTCTTCTTGAATAAGTGGGCAAACGGCGGAGAGTGCATCTTTAAGCATCTCTGTCATCTTGGTCATGAGACCGAGCTCATTTCCTCAACAAAGATTTGATCAAGACCTCATTTTTCTCTGCTAGTTTTACCTCTAGAAATTCGATCGATTCACGGTGCTTCGTTTCATTTCAAAGACTTAACTCTGCGTTGACTCCTCCAAAATTCATTCAAATTTCTTCCATGGAGGTCATCCGAGTGGTCGAGTGTTTTATATCTCGATTCATTCCATTGTCGAGCTTGATTGTTAGCGTTTCTTCCATCCCGAGCAATTTTGATCGCCATTGGCTCAATCTTCTCAAGTTTCTCCATTACGGGAGTGAGATCAATCTCGGAACCTTCGCACCTTCGTGTTGTATGATCATCCCGAGCTTGGCTTCATCCCGAGCTCCGGTCTCAATTGAGCCTCGATCACCATTATCGACAATTCGTTAAAGATAGTACTTTCAAGAACTTTGGCATAATTGTTAATAGTGCCAAAAGGTACCAAGAGTGCTAACTTTCCGAGGTTGATCGAAGAACAAGTCTCTTTTTCCATTTGAGACCGATCCTCGGCATCTCCCCGTTGGTCCCCATCTCCATCTTTGGATTTGTCTCCATTTTCGGGGCACCAACTTGAGTTGTTTTTAATTCTAATAAGAAAATTGGAATTTTTCATCCCGAGCTTTGTCCTTCGAACCACGAGAAGTCGGTCGGGAAGGTAATTCCATCTTTTGCGACAATATCAAGCATCTCGGGAAGAGTCGATTGAGGATATACCGCGTCGTCCTTAATCTGAAGAAAACATCTTCTTGCGGGGTATTTAGAGCAGGATGAACCGTTTCCCTTGCTCCTCCAAAGTCTTCCATCTCGGGCTCTATTTCGATTAAGGGATCAAAGATCACTCTGGAGCTCATCAAGAATATTTTGCTCCCGAGCCTCATTAGTGTTTTGTGCATTCGGGTCCTCGGTTGCATCCCCGAGTGGGTTACGAGGCCTTTGGTAGCATATCCTCGGTTTGAGTCGAGTTGGCTCGTCGAATTATCTTTAGATCGACTTTCTTACAATGTCTCGAGCTGCCTCGAGGTAGCATCTCTGGAGGTCTGAGAGCTCGCTTTAAAAATTTCTGAGAAATTTTATCCGAACTGAGTGATGTCTCGAGCACCTCGGAGAAGACTGCTCCTCTCGATCGATCCTGTGTCCTAGAGATAACTGAGCCAACACTTGTAATGGCGAACTCGAGCGGTTTTGCCCTCGGGTTGTATCTCCTCGTAATCATCAAGTACCTTCGTCGGTGAGAACCACCAATCTTTTTTGCGCTTTGGGAGCAAGGTCCTTCCGCTTCATCGGTTTTTTGCTCCTTGCTCCATTTTTGCCTCCAATGTAACCTTCCCCGGTTTTGTTGGGTCTCTTTCTCAAGGACCCAGAAGGTGATTCTACCTTCTTTTCTCTTTTCCCCTCGAATGGCTCGAAAATGGGCTTGAAGAGAATTTTGGTTTTAGGGAATGGGGTTGAATTGGTGAAGATATCCTCCTCCTGCGCACATCTCCAAAATATAAGCAATTTTGGTGGCATGGTGGATCTTGCCTTTCATCGTGATTGTCCCATTGACCCTTTTTATGACCTTGGCTTGCTCCGTCACCATCCCGAATTAAAATTTCAAAATTGAAGTCGAAGGTAGGAGATGCCTCGATCGCCGCCATCAATCTGAGCTTGGGTACTAATCGCTCAAAACTCCCCATCATGATGCACTTGCTCACAATATCCATCGGCTGCACGATATTGTGGCTTTAGATGCCTCTTATGCAATGTCGCCTCAAATTTAACAGGATTCTCAGCAATCCTATCTAGGTACTCCTGCTCTCTACCCGACATATACATCGCAGGATCCTCTCCTCTATCACAGAGCTCAAAAACATCATTCAGATTTTTCGGATTTATGTACAAATCCCTCTCAAAATTGACGTATTTTGACGAATGCTCTAAATGTGATGTGGTAATCGAAGAATGCACACCATCTTCTTCATCTATTCTCAAATTACAGATGAATTCGATTACCTCTTTTCATGCGAACTCTGGTGCAGTCGGCCATGCGACTAGATGGGTGAGTTTAGCCAGTCGAATCATATGCAGAGCCTCCTCTTCTGGCTTTGAGTTGGTTGTGCTTTCAAGTGAGACAATGAACTTGTACCACGGCTTGTTGGTTATGGCTAATTTCTCGAACAAGGTTGGGGCCATTTTAGAGATTGATATAAGAATTTGAAGTTTTAGGGTTTGGAGATTTCTAGGCAAAGGGATTTTTAATTTCAGAGGATTTTGGAATGAAGGGTTTGATAAAATTTTGGCTTGAATGGCTTAAAGGGGTATATATAGCCGAGATCGTGGAGAATCATGTTGGTTAGGTGAAAAAATAGCGGTTGAGATTAATCTTGATTAATCGGGTTATCTGAACCGACGATCTCTAAAAAGTTAGCCACCAAAATATCCTCATTGGTCAATAATGTGGCAGAGCATTAAATGACTGTTGACCTTCTTCGGAATTTAAAACGATCCCGCTCAAAAACATTCCTCAGGAGTTTTATATTTATTGCGAATGATTACTGAGTTTTACTTGAGCAATAAATGAGTCGCATGAGTCTTTACTTCTTCAGACTAATTTCCCTCTATCGGTCTTCTTTTAAAATCGCCCTCATGGTGTCGATTATATCTTTAAAAGATAAAAATCGACCTTCATGCAACTGAGTTTCACGAGACTCGATTCAATTTTCCATTTTATCCTCACCTTCAATTTTTCAGATTTACTCTATACACCGTTCTAATATCCCTAATTCAACCGAAAGTTCAAAATCTTGATTCAACCAAAGGTTTAGTCAAGATATCGGCTTTTTCGCCTATCGAAGAAATTTTCTCCATCCTTATGTCCTTTTTCTCGACATGATCTCTCGATGAAGTGATGTCCGATATCCACATGCTTGCATCCGGTGTAATAACTGGGATTTTGTGAAATAGCAATGGCACTATTGTTGTCACAAAATATTGGTACTTCATTAGCTTCAACTTTATAATCCCTTAATTGTTGTCCGAGCAAACGAATTTCCTGCATATTCAAATTTTAGTAATCTTGGTTTACTCTTGAGGTCTTTTTTGAAAACCAAGATATCGAAACCTAGAAATTGACAAGTTCTGTTGTGGACTTCTGTCAATTCTACAACCTCCGTAGTCAACATCTCGAGTAACCCGGTTAATTCAAGGTTATCATCACCGATATACCATAATCCTCTATTCATTTGTGCCTTAAGATATCCTAGTATCTTTTTGGCGGCCTCCATGTGACTAGTCTTAGGATTAGCTTGGTATCTTGCACATATCCCAATAAAGAAATGTTATATCCGCCTACTTGTCACGTGAGATAGAGCAATGATCCAAAGATTCCTCTATAATCGATTTCACCGATTTGCCTTTTCCGAATCGGGATCCATCTTGTAGTTAGTATTCATAGGAATCCTAACTCGTACACCATATTTGGCAATCGGATCTCTCGGTGTATTTTGCCTCGTTGATGAATATTCCTTCCTTTGATTGTTTCACTTGAAGACCTAGAAAGAAATTCATATCTCCCATCATTGACATCTCAAACTTGCCTTTCATCGGTGTTGAAAACTTTTCACACGGTGATGGTTTGAGATCCAAAAATGATGTCATCAACATATATCTCAACTAGTAAGATCTCTTCCCCATCCTCTATCCCGAACAGAGTTCTATCAATTCCCTTTGACAAAACCATGGTCAAGAAGAAACCGAGAAAGAGTATCATACCATGCTCTGGTGCTTGCTTGAGACCATACAAAGCTTTTTCTCGAGCACTCAGAACTTGGTCATTCTGCTTTTTGAAGCCGGGAGGTTGTTCCACATAAACCTCTTCTTTAAGCACACCGCTTCGAAATGCACTTTTCACATCCATTTGATAGATCGTGAACTTCATGTGGGCAACATATGCAAGAAATAATCGATGGCTTCTAGTCTTGCAACAGTGCAAAGGTTTCATCATAATCCAAGCCTTCTTCTTGGGAATAACCTTGTCAACTAAATTTTGCCTTGTTTCTTACAATGTTGTTGTTTTCATCTCTTTTTATTCTTGAAAACCCACTTGGTTCCAATGACATTGTGCCTTTCGTGTCTATCTACCAACTCCCATACTTCATTCCTTGAGAATTGATTCACTCATCTTGCATAGATAATCCAATAAGAATCTTGTAGAGCTTCACCAATCTCAAGTGGTTTTTTCTCCGGAAAGGAAGCGGCAGAATAGTGCACTCTCACCATGGAACCTTCTTGTCTTAACACCTTCGGTTAGATCACCCACAATCGACTTGTAGGATGACTATCTAACCATTTCCTTCTTGATGTTCCCCTTCAATAATATCCTCAACATTTGAGATGTTAGGTTCGATTCAATCGAAAACTCGGGGAACAACAAAAAAAGGAGAAAGGGAATCATCTTCCTCGGGGAAATTCTATTCGAACATTGTCGAGACATTTGTTCCCCTTTGGTTGATAGATTAGAATTTGCCTCACCGTGACCACATCTTCATTGGCATCACATACCCGAGTCCAACGGTGTCTGCTTCGTGATTGGTCACCTTTAGAGTGTTGGTTTTCCCGAGGCTCACCATCCTCGAGTTCCATCCCCAACTTCCTTATCTCGAGTCCGAGTCACTCCAATCATAGAATGTGATGACTTCTTCTTTTCGGAGTTCAATGGATGATTTATCTTTCTTTTTGATTAATCTGGTGATCCTCTTAGTCGGTTCATCTCATATCATGTTCTGTTTCTTTCCGAACACAAATAGATTCATCAAAAACAACATGAGGTGTTTCCTCCAAAATAAAGTCCTACATTTGTAAACTCGAAAAGTTTCTTGACTTGAGAATATCCTAAGAATATTCCTTCATCGCCTTTTACTATCAAAAGTTTTCAACCGATCTCTACCATTATTGTGTATGAAACACTTGCAACCAAACACACGAAAAAGAAAGAAAAACAAGAGGCTTCCTTTCATTCCAAAGCTCATAGGGTGTTTTGCCTTGACTCTTGGTCAAGATGGATCTTTTCGAGAGTAGCATGCGGTGTTGATGACTTTCTTTTAGGAATGTCGGCTATCATAGTCCTTGCGAACTTCTTTTTTGAGTCTTGTTCCTCCTTTCAAAGAACACCATTACTTTGAGGGTCCTCCTTACGGTGATGTTTCATGTGAAATTCCATTCTCTGCACAATAATCGATATGATATGATTTATGAATTCGTTCCTTTGTCGATCCGATTTTGACCACACTCGATTTTTTCTCAATCTTGAGCCTTTTCAAGAAACTCCGCAACTTTTATCTCGTCTCTTTCTTCTTGAGTAAGAATATGACCCAAGTATATCTCGAGTAGTCATCAACTACTACCAATGTGTATTTCCGCCATTAGTGCTTACATGTGTTATAGGACCAAAAGATCCATATCAAAGAATCAAGTATTCTTTCAAGTAGAAACCTCAACTTTACTTTTAAATGATGCTCTTATCTCTTTTTCTTTTCGCACGATCACAAATATGTTCCTTCTTGAACACTTCGTTAGGCAACCCTCTCACAAGAGCTAATCTTGCAAGCTTGTTCGGGGTTTTGAAATTTAGGTGATTCATTCTTTTATGCCATAACCAATCGGTATCTGTGGAACTTTTAGCAACTAAACATGTATCTTTAGGAGCGTAAAATCAAATCGACAAGGTACACATTCCCTTTTCTTGTACGGTCAAGAAAACTTTACGTGATGTATCATTTTTTACAAAACATAAGTTTTTAGAGAACTCAACATTGAAACCCTTATCACGAAATTGGCTAATTGAAAGCAAATTATGCTTCAATCCGGATACATATGAAACACCATGGATATGAATCGAGTCGATTTCCAAAGTTCCATATCCTTCATCCGTCCCTTGAATTATCTCCAAAAGTGATCAGGGCCTCTTTGTTCAACATAGTCACCGAGTGTCTTCTTGTATCTGTCATATGTCTTGAACATCCACCGTCAAGATACCAAATGTCGAGCTTTTTTCATCTCTCTTTCATCGATGCCATGTGATCATTAGTCGGTTTAGTGCCCTTGTTTTCCTCCTCGAAAACAGATCAATTCTTAGGTACCCAATTTGTGTAGGTCCTACAAGGTTAGATGTACCTTTCGGAATCCAAATCGCCTTTGACAACTCTAATCAATTTAGAGTGGATAATTTGTCTTCCATAAACATCAACATACACATCTACTACTTTGGGTGCCTTAGCGAACTTTTACGTGTATGTGTGCTAGCTTTAGCATGAACATGGGCTTTTGAATTCTTCTTTGGTTCGGGCCTTTTGTTGGATGCTTGGGCTTTTGTCTTGGTTGGTCTAAATCTTTGTTGACTCCGGTTCGAGATAACCTTTACCTTTAGGCAAGTGAGGTTCGGGTTATGCATCTTTGAAATCTGGTCTTTTCGATTATCTTGAGGACTTGGTCTCTTCATTGAGAATGTCTCTGTTGAGTGTTTCTCATCCGAGGATTCCTCCGATGGTTCGATGTGGAGCCTTTTCAGTTTTGCATTCTTAGCTGAGGCTTTGAAGTACTTGCTTGAAACTTTCCAACCGATTTTCTTTCGGGTTTTCTAGCCTTCACCGAGGTTTGGGATTTCTAACTTTGATCATTCGGTTTCTTTTGAACCATAGGTCATTTTCCCTTGTCTACAACCTTGGGCATTACTTGACTTGAAGTGTAGGTGCCATCGGTTTCACAAAGATAGTCTTCTTGCTACATGATCAAAGATTCGATGACCTTGTGAGGTTCCCCCACAGTGTATCCCAATCCAGTTTTTATAGTGGCGAGATCTCTGGTAACTCAATTTCATCTATCACTTTAGATGCTTTATTCAATAGAGTTAACTTCTTACATGCACTATCCTCACGATTCTGTAGAGTTTTATGCTTCTCGAGAGGTCATTGAACTTCGATTACGATTAGTTTGAATCTCTTCAAAGGATTTCTCTAGCTTTTCGATTAGGGACATGATCAACTTCTCTTTCTCGAGAGTTGTACTTTCGAACATCCAGTTCATCAAGAGTTCCCATTAATTGAGAAGTGATCTCGGTTTTTGCTAGAGTCTTTCCATTTTAGATTTTCAAAGATTCGGTTCCTTATTCTCGCTCTTGAGTTTTATTTAGCGATCCTTGCAAAAACAAAGATAGTCCTTCATCAAATTCTCAAAAGAATCCATCGGTCAAAATGACCGCTTTTTTTAGATGGAACTTGAAAACTCTTGTGCTAGTGTAGAGAGCAACAACAGAGATGAAGAGTTTACCTCCTCAATGGCCATCGACAGATGTCATCACTTTCACCGTCACGAGAATATCTCATCCGAAGAGCTAGATCCCTCCTCGAGTGTTCTTCTTTCCAACCATGGCCTTTTTTGCTTGAGAACTTCGGTCTCTTTTAGCTTGTCTTTCTCTTCTCTCCTTAGCACTCAACTCGGACAATCATCTTTGGAAGTGACCTTTCTTCCGTAATTATAGCATCTGTTGGCATCATCATCCCGATCATTTTCTTCTTTGGACTTGGAGTCCTTCTTTTCGGATGAAGTCCTTCACCTTTCATGTCCTTCTTCTTCTCGGTTGATCCGTCCTCGGGTTTCTTCCGGTACTTGGTTCTGTAATAACTTTTGTATTTTCCAAATCTACTATTAAGTCCGTCAAACCTCCTTGCCATCGAGTCTTAGCTTTTCCTCAAGCTCATCCCGATGTTTGGCATGGGGTTCTCGAACTCTCTAGTTTTACAGTTTTTATCTTTTGGCTTTTAACGCCACATTCTTACTCGATGAAGAATCATCTTTCTTTGTCGGCCTTTTTTGGATTTCTTATCAATTACAAATTCATAGGCTTTTCACCGAGAAGACTTGTTGGTATGGCATTGAACTAACGTTCTTGGTGTTTTCAATCACCACTGCA
Source organism: Stenogyne calaminthoides (assembly GCA_037126765.1). Taxonomy (NCBI): domain Eukaryota; kingdom Viridiplantae; phylum Streptophyta; class Magnoliopsida; order Lamiales; family Lamiaceae; genus Stenogyne; species Stenogyne calaminthoides. The sequence continues at coordinate 22,361,392 of JBBCBC010000010.1, read as the reverse complement.
TGAATATCCCATTTCTTAGAAAGACCTCTAAGAATTTTCAATGCCACTTCTCTTTGTGGATATTTCTTTCCAAGTGCGTTTAGATCATTCATGATGCTAATGAATCTGACTTCCAATTTGTCTATTGATTCACCATCATCCATTTCAAAACCGCACAAACTTTCCAATTGCCAACGAAAGTTTGTTTTTTTTTTATATGATCGTGCCTTTTACATAACAATAGTGTATCCCATATCTTTTTAGCGATATTAGTGAGAGATCATTCCCATCACACCATCATCAATTGTCTTTGTATAGTGTGTCTTTTTTGCAATGTAGTCTAGATTGACTAACTTTCTCTCCTCAGGAGTTAGTTGGTCATCAGACTTAGGAAATTCTGCTCTAGGATCAATTCTCTCCTCTTATGTAATTCTGGGATTCACCACAGTAAATTTGAATGGTCCTTGAGAAACCACTCTCCACATACGCTCATGTTTGGAATACAGATGAGCCTGCATTCTCAGTCTCCATAGATCATAGTTCTCTACTGAGAACATGGGAAGTTTTTTTAGAAGACATTTTTCTGATCTTTTGAAAAGAAAAAAAAATTCAAAGAAATAAGATCGGTTTAGATAGACCACAAGTATTTTTGAAAATAAAACTTTGGTCAACACAAAGTTAGGGTCAAGTTGAACCACCGCTTTTACCACTTGTTGGTCCTGTAACGAGTCTTACACGTGTATGGGGGAATACACGTGTTCGATTTTAAAACTTTTTTCTTCGAGGTCACTTTATTAATCACGAAGATTAGGTTCGAGAAGCACGATAATTCTCTCGAGTCAAAAAGTCTCATTTTTCAGTTTCCAGATACCTCGGATAATCCCAACCAATCCTCGAAAGTGTCAGAGATCCCGAGTTGCTTGGATCGATAACTAGCTTATTCGAAGAGAGTTCAACTTTGATAACTATCTGTTCTAGCTACTTAATTTAATGGTTGGCCCTTAGATTATACTCGCTTTTAAGCTTTCTATTAATGAAATAGTGATTAGGCTGTGATTCACTTATGCAACTTCAAAGGATTGATTCCAACCGAATATCGGTGAAAAGTATGCTTTCAAAATCAAGTCAATGCAACAGTTAAGCACAGATAAGGAAAGCAATAAAGAACACAACAGTTATAGTGGTTCAGAGACTCAAGCTCCTACATCCACTCTCTCTGACTCTTCAGAGAAATTCACTATCAACTTCGAACCTCGTAGTTTACTTACTCAACTTGTACTCAACCCGACCTTGAGTTTTTCGAACCTCAAGTAGTTTACTTACTCAATCACACACAAGCTTTCTACCCCTGTTTTACTAACTTCTCCTCTAGAGTTTTCTGACTACTCCGCGTAGTTTACTAACTCTTTACAACTCTACTCACCAACAAACACACTCCAACTACCTTCTCAAGGGTTTGGGGTTTCTCGGTTGGTTTCCAACTAGGATGAGATATCCTTTACAATGAAGCACAATGCAAAGGGTTAGGATATCTCGAAAAGCTTTGGATAAACCTTATCAAGCTAGGCTTAGTAAAGTGAGCTCTCTTGTTCAATATAGAAGCACTTGGGAAATTCAAGGTATTTCGAGTGCTTTAACTTTTTAAAGAATAAGTTTGAGCTCTTGAGTTGAGTATAAATTTCCGTAAACTTACAAAGTAGAGGGTCACCAAGATTTATAGGCATACACCAAGGTCACTCTTTGAAAACTATCCGTTGGAGAGATAGCCGTGAGTTCCCTCTTATGGTGTGTGAGAAAACGACTATATTTAGGGTTTGAAACTCCCTAACATGTTTTAAATTATGTAGCCGGTCTTCACTTTTTGCGATCTGGAACTTTCGTACATCCGACATCTTTTTTTTGGTTTTTTAATCCTTTGTCGAATAAATAAACTTTTTGTCTTCGATTAAAAATTGACACCTTCAACGGCTCTTTTGGTTACAAACTCGAGTTTGATATAACCTTAACAACACTTCCGACTTAGTTCCTTTTATGCGCATTTGAATGTCTTGGCAATATCTAACTTTCTAAGGCATCGCGTTTCTCTCGATGTGCATCCTTGAATAGATATATTAAAGCCTCGGAACATTCAGTTCATCTTGAGCATTGATTACATTCTTGAGTCTTGATGAGTTCGCGGTGCTTCGGTATTCTTGATCTTGATTTCTCGATCTTGATTTTGCGTCTTGAGTCTTCTGCATCTTGAGGTCTTCTTAGTCTTGAGGTCTTGAGTCTTACGAGTCTTGAGGTCTTCGAGTCTTTAGATTTATCTTGGTATCTTTTGAGTCTTGATTCTCGATTTCATCTTGAGTCTTGATATCTCGATTTTCGAAGTCTTGAGAGACTTGATTTCATCTTTGAAACTTGTTTCTTCGAAAATATCTTGAGTTCTTGAGTCTTGAAACCTATCCTGAACTATATCTGTGACTATACATTTTGCGATAACATCCCGAATACTCTAAAACCTAATCGACTCAATTATCAAGATCATTCTGAACATGTCATACTCAGGGGTTTTGGGATCTTAATCAAAATCATATAATCTTTTATTAAATTCATCTCCCAACACTTTGTTAGATGAAAAAATATTACTTGTTTAAAGAAAAATATTATTTATTTTGATAGAAAAGTATTAATTGTTTAGAAGGAAAAATATTACAAGTTTAAAAGAAAGGTAGTTAAAAAAAGTACTAGGTAGTTAAAAAAAGAATTAATAAATAAGATAATTGAAATAAAAAAATTTAAAAAAAATTGTAAGAAAAAACGATTTTTAGAACATATAGAATTAATTTAATTAAGTAAACGCAAGAAAACAAGTGCTCGAGCGGAATTGATCCCCGCTCAGGGGTCCAAGGTCCCGTGTTCGGTCCCCCATGGGAGCGAATAATTGCCTCAATTAATTGGGAGACTTGGTGACTTATATATGAGATGCTTGGTGGGTCCGTGCCTAAAAATTGATATTTTTTTTTAAAAAAAAAGTGTTGTGTATATGCTTGGATAGCGGTTGAAAACCGTTCTCCAAGTGAAAACTTAATGTCTTGTTAAAAACGGCATTTGTCCAAATCTTGATTTCTTGTTTATCACCATCAAAAGCTTGGACAAATTATTCTTGGAGAGCGGTTATAATAATAATGTCATTTTTTTCACAAATTGTCCAAGCCCAAATATGTATTAGTGTATATACTTTTTCATAGATGCATGCACGGTTTTGGTTAAAGGGTTATCTTAAAATTTTCCTTGTAAAATTCATAAAATAATTTCATATTTATTTTACGTACCTTAGAAAAAGGAAAAGAAAAAAATTATATATATGATTAATAGATACTCACGGTGAGCCTAAAGGCTTATTAAAATATATATCTTCTTTTATTATTTATTTTCTTTTAAAAAATATATATATAATACATGGATAAACTTTGACTTCCCCAATTTTCTCAAGTTAGTTTTGGATGAAACTTTTATTCTTTTTAAATATTTAAACCCACGTAGAAAGTGAGATAACTTAATCTAATTCTAAGCTCAAATATCTCAACTGATTCCACTCTCCCACTATTTTAATTCATTGTAGTTTCAGATTTTTCATTCATAGAAAAGTTTATTTCTTCACTCAAATTTTCAGAAAAAATATTTCTCTCCCTCGGCTGATTAAAAAATAAAATTCTGCAAGTCGATTTCTCTGCTTCTTTTTCAAGAATTTGTAGGAGCTCCTTACAACAAATTGCTGAAACAGTACAATTTTCTATCTCTTATCTTTTACGTATTAATTCTTTTTAAAACAGTTTATAGGGTTGCTCAAATTAACGTAGGTACGCACTGCTAGTGCTTTTGATTTAATTTTTGAGTTTGGATCAACCATTTAATTTATTTCATAAAATTATTTTGCTTCTAAATTTTATTTAAGAAAGTTATCGGCTTAATGTCCTACTGTTTTACTTTTGATTCGATAAAGCCCAAACAATTCGGTCAGATTTTGTGATTTTCGAAACATGGACTAGTGCACTACGTTTATTACTTAGACTAAAGGGTTTAGTCGTTATTCTCATTTTTTTTAATTATTGATCAAAATCCATAGTTTCTGTATCAAGTTGCTAAAACCTTTGCATGGGCTTAATGCTTACTGCCCAATTATTTTCTATGAGCAAAAAATGTAAGAAAAACATTTATGGATTTTCAAATAGAAAACTTATTTGCTTAATCGTGTTTCTCGTCAATTATATCGGCATTTATCAACATTTAAGGTTATAACTTATTGAAGTCATTAAATAAATTACCACTCTAACAATTACTTTTAACAGAAATACTAAGACTTAAAATTTAAAATTTTAGGTGACGCGGATTTTACGGCTTAAATCAAATTACGTGTTTACGAGATTAATCAAGACTTGAGGTGGGATTTTTACTTGCTTTGTTATTTTTGAATATTCATGTGAATTTAATTATTGCTTGCTACATGATTTACGTGGAATGTTATATTGAATTATTTGGTTACTCGATGGAAAAGATCGTTGTAACTTGCGGGGACTTCGATCCAGGATGGAAAAGATCCTTGGGGCAACTCCACTGTATACTGATTGACCAATACGATTCAGGATGGAAAATATCCTTGACTCGTTATTATGATTATGATGCATGTTATGTGAGTTGATGGTTTTATTTATGTGTTATATTTGATTATAACATTGTGAAGGAATCCTCAATTGAGCTAGTTGTTTAGCACATCCCAGTCTTTAACATTTTTGCAGAGTAATTATGGAGTGCGGTGAAGGGCCGGTGGATTGTCTCGAGACATTATTTATCATTTTTATTTTTGCTTAAGCAAATTATTTCATTGCATAACCCTTATTTTACTTGAATATTGAGGATTGAGTTTTGACATCATTTTCAGTAGCATTGGATTATGTTATTTTATTTTAAAGGGATATGTTTAACAATGAGACCACAATTTAGTGAACTTTCTTGTGGTTAAATTATCTTTTTTGAAAATGTCTTGAATTTAATTGCTTTCGCTGTAAATTTTGAAAATTTAAATGCTTAGCTAGTTATTGAAATTTTGGATAATTGTCTTTTTTAAATGCCTTTAAAAGCTTAAGAAAAAGAAAATTTGGGATGTGTCGCAGTTCTAGATAGCGCCCCTTGTTGATACTTTCGGACACTCCCAAGATTCCCTTCAACTCATCTTGTGTGTCTTGTTCCACATTCGAACTGAATAGGATGCCCGATTTGTTGTAGTTTTTCACTTGAACCGATGCACGTTCGTATAGGTTTAACAAGTTTTTCAATGCTCGACATTCCCCTTCTTTAGCTTGGCAAAACAGTACACTGTCATCCGCAAATAAAAGGTGAGATACCGCCAGAGCTCTCCGGCTAACACGACAACCGTGAATCTGCCCCCGTCTATTAGCAGCCTTCAGTAAACATGAAAGCCCCTCGGCATAGAGAATAAACAAATACGGAGAAAGGGGATCACCCTGGCGAAGACCCCTCTCCGGAACCACCGGCCCAACCAGCTTTTCATTCACCACAAATTTGTACGAGACCATGCATACACACATTCGGATTCAATTAATCCATTTGTCTGTAAACCCCATTTTCTGAAGAATACAACTAAGAAACCTCCAATCGACATGATCGTAAGCCTTAGATATATCGATTTTGAGAGCTACGTCTTCTTTCTTCCCCTTTCTCTTATTCTTCATCGAGTGGATAGTTTCAAAAGAGACTAATACGTTATCTTGGATTAGACGACCCGACATGAAGGCCGATTGAGACTCGTCAACCAATAGAGGTAACACCCTTTTAAGCCGATTGCATAGTACTTTTGAAACTATCTTGTAAACCACATTGCATAAAGAAATAGGACGTAAATCCTTCATTGTTTTCTGGTTCTCACATTTAGGTATGAGTACAACATTGGTTTGGTTTATACCGCTAGGAAAAGCCCCTTCCTCAAGCCACTTGGTACAAGAAGATACAATATCCGGACCCACAATACTCCAAAACTTCTTGTAGAAACCCGGATTAAAACCATCCGGCCCCGGCGATTTGTCTTTGTGCATTTGACTTCGCAGCTTTAAATTCTTCCGGGTCAAAATCCGATGTTAACATCTCGTTATCCGCATTGGTTATACTGTGCCGAACCGTATCAATGACTGGATTGATATCATTTAAACTTTCAGAGGCCGTGAATAACTCTCGATAATAGTCTTGTACAATGTTATCGATGTCACTTTGGTCCTCCACCTAGACGTCTCTCTTGTTAAACAGTCCCTTGATCCTTTTTCGTTTCTTCCTAGTCGTAGCCATTTGGTGAAAAAACCTCGTCTTGAGGTCTCCCCCAAACAACCAATGCGCCTTCGCGCACTGCCGCCAATGTTTTTCCTCCTTAACAAGTAGGCCAGCTAACTCTTTTCGGGTTTCCATTAGACGTTCACTCAAGTTGGGATTTGCCAATTGTTGTAAGTTGCCAATCTCTAGCTCAAGATCCCATTTATTTCGACTCCATGCAGTTGCAATGTGCTTCCCCCACATCCGTAGGACATCAGCCGTGGCGGTTAATAAGACCCTTGCCAACTATTAGTAACCACCCTACTAATGTCTGGTTCCTCCAACCATTTGTATTCGAAACGAATCAATCGTGTCCTGCGCTCAATCACCCGAGGAACAACAATCAGTAAGATAGGCGTGTGGTCCGAGACAGGAGCCACTAAGTTTGACAAGGATGCATCCAAAAAACGATCGTGCCAACTAGAGTTGGCAAGAGCCCTATCTAACCTCTCCTCAATAACAGGACCATTAGTCCCTCGCCTCTAGATAAAAGGAAATGCCTTCTCATAGTTATGTCAGAAAGGTTGCAATCCAATATTGCTTCGCGAAAACCCTGGTACAACCAGTTCGGGTATGGCACACCTTCTATTTTGTCATCATTCGAGAGGAGATTGTTGAAGTCTCCCATAATGACCCATGGGTTGGGATTATTTGCTGCCAATGGGCGCAACAAATTCCACGATAGCCGACGTCTAGCCCTTTCCGGGTGACCATAAAAACCTGTAAACCTCCATGCACGACTATCTTCCGTAATATTAACATCAATATGGTTCTGTGAAAAGCTAGAAATTGTACAATTAGAGGACGTCTTCCATAATAAACAAAGTCCCCCACTTCGACCCACACAATTAACCGTAAAAGCCAAATCATAACTCAAACGAACACGTATGTCCTCCATTTTATTATAACGAGACCACGTCTCACAAAGAAAAAGTACATCAGGTTTTTGAACTCGAACGAGTTCCTTTAGGAAAGGAATTATAGCGGGATTACACAACCCTCTACAATTCCAACTCAATACAAGCATCAGAATCGGTCGGCCCAGTGACCGGGAACAGCCATTAAAAAATGGTTCTGTTTCATGTTGGACTCTTCTTCCTCTTCCATGTCTTCGTTCTCGTTTACGTTGGCGAAGTATTTGTCTCCATATTTGCCAGCCTCAAGGGTTTCATTGTCATTTCCCTCGTCATATTCAAATTGGTCAAACATAGGATTGGTAATCTCTTTCATCTCGCTTATCCCCGAAATTCCGCCTCGGTCAACGCGTGTTTCCTGATTCTCCAGGAGTTTCCTTCGGCCATTGGAGAACCTTGCCTAGTCGTCCACTCCGTCGTGCAACCATTCTTCACCACTCAAGGGTTTGCCATTTCTGTCAGTAACTTTCAACGACGGACCCCACCTTTTTTCAATTGTTCCATCCCGAGCATTGAACGCAATGTCACAGTAACTTTCTGTATGGTCGATCATACCACATATGAAACAAAAGAGATTCAGGCTTTCATACTTAAATTCTACTGTCGCCGACGTCCCATTTGACAGTTTCAGGCTCTTCTTTCGTTTGAGAGGTTTCGTAGTGTCGATTTCCTCCCGAATTCTCATATAGTTTAACCAAACTGATCCTTTGTAAGTACAATCGTATTCCATAAATCGACCAACAAAATTACCAAGCCTCTTCCCCATATTCTCATTGAACAATCCAGCTGGTACCTTCGTTACTCGAACCCAAAAATTAATATTGATCAGGGGTACAGATAGTGGAATCTCTCCCACTTGAAGATGATGGAGTATGAATGGGAAGTTTCCGAAGGTCCGTGGCCCTCCATCCATAACTCTTTTCAGATCAAGAGCATGGTAGAATTGGAACATCATCCGACCTGAACCAATTTCTTTGATGGTGGCACCCTTTTTAGGGCACCAGGCTCTTGCCATACGACTTTTCAATATATTGAAATTCGTATTCTGATCAGAAAGGAATTTGCCAATCAAACACAGATCTATATTTTCCGATCCATCCCCAATATCATCAAGATCAACAACAAGGTCTTCCTCCTCTTCTTCCTCTATACTGAGATTTCTCATCATGTTTTCCATAGTTGACAAAAGTCTAGTTTCGCGAAATACGGCAAAGGGACCCGGCTCTCGACAAGGAAAGTAATCGTAATATTGTCAGAACACGATCTCCGCAAAAAGCATTAACAAGAAAGCACTCCAAACCCTGAAACCCTCATACAACAGGCGCCCAAGGTATCACTTTTCGATCATATACCCGGAAAGCGTTGATGTTCCTGTCATATCGTCTCAAAATCCCCAAATGGGCGCCCAAGGCATCACGTTAAATGTTCATATGCCCGGAAAGCGTTGATGTTCCTGCCGGAAATTTTTAATTATTGAGAGAGAAATTTTAGGGACATTCAATGTTAATAGTTAATTACGTGTTTATATATATATATAATTCACATTAATTTTAATAAATATAAAATTGCATATTTATAATTTTTTAAAATAATAAAAAAATATTTAAATACTAATAACGGACATGTGGCCCGACTGATCTTTGGCCCGTCTTGCACCACCAAAAGACTTTACTTTTAATTTCAAGCAGTTCGGGTGTTTCCCTCCAAGAGAGTTCTCAATTTTAATTTCAAGTGGTTTGGATTTTGCATCCTTTTTGGCCCGCCTCAATTTCAAATATTATTGCCCTCCAAAAGAGTTCTTACTTTTAATTTTGTATCCCACTCGTTCGCTTCACATCTAAGTTCAAAATGTAATGGGTCCGATTCACATCTGTACGTACTAAGTTCAAAATGAAATTAATTATGAACTTATATAATTTTTTTATTAGGATTGTATTAAAATAAAGGAGTTTTATATTGTACTCCTACATCGATTTGTGATCAAAACTAAAAGGACTTTCTAATGTTGTTTAAGAAATCTAGGTGTTTTGGATACAAAAAGGACTTCCCAATGTTGTTTAAGAAATCTAGGTGTTTTGGATACATGCGCACTAAAAAGCCTAGATAATTTATTTGGACCTCAATTTCGAATTTGAATTTTGGGCTTATTTAATTGGGCCAGTCGATTATCGATTGTTCGATTGTTTATGTTTTCATCTGATCTGATTAAACAAATAAATATATTAATAATCATTCTGATTCATTGTGAACACATAATAGTCACATACATATATTTGTATTTGTTTTGAAATTTAAATGTTAATTGTGAACACATAATAGTCACATACATATATTTGTATTTGTTTTGAAATTTAAATGTTTTGAAATTTAAATGTGCGAATCAAGTTAAAATTTTAAAATCCAGGAATTTAAAATCTCTAATGAATAGTAAATACTTTTTTTAGATTTAAATAGGATAAAATTTAACTTTATATCAAATTAATATTTAATAGTGATTAATATTATATTATATTAAAAAAAGTAATAAAATACGATGTATTGAGAAAAATAATGATTAATATTATATTATATTAAAAAGAGTAATAAAATATGAAGTATTGAGAAGAGTAATAATTAATAAGTGTTATAGATATTTGTAAATGTGGATTGAAGATGAGATTTGAAAATCAGACTATAAATTCAAAACTCGTATAAAACGGGGAGCGAAAAGTCCAAAATTTATCCATGTGAGTCTCAAAACAAACACAGCGTTGCTATATACATAAACCCGAAAACCTCACATCCAACCCACATTCCCACTAAAAGTCCACCACAAATTTTACAAACTATATACACAAAAAGAGTTCCCTATTTAGTAACATTATAAGAGACGTAATTAGTAACAGCCTTGGTCCCCTCAGCTAGGGCATGCTTCCCCAGCTCCCCGGGCAGCACGAGCTTAACCGCCCCCTGCATCTCCCGGGACGACATCGTCTGCCGCCCCGTGTACTTCCCCATCCGGGCCGCCTCCTCCGCTATCCTCTCGAACATGTCCGTCATCAAATTATTCACAATCGTCATCGCCTTCGACGAAATCCCCATCTGCGGGTGGACCTGCTTTAGCACCATGTACCTGTACTCCTCCGCCGCGCCGCCTCTTCCTTACTTTAAAAAAAAAAAAAGATGAATTTAACGACGATGAAATGTAAATATAATTAAGTTGGATATTATCACACTTGAAAGTATTAGAATAAATTAAATATGGCTAAGTCTTGTATGCTGACATCCATATTCACCGGGCACTCTTTATGCATAAAGAATTTTAGAATCATGCAAGTCCTTTTTATACATTTTTTATACTGAAATATGTAATTTATTATACTAAAATATGCAACTTATTCACCCGGGCACTCTTTATGCATAATGAATTTTAGAATCATGCAAGTTCTTTTTATACATTTTTATACTGAAATATGTAACTTATTATACTAAAATATGCAACTTTTTATACTATACTAAAAAATGCAACTTATTTAGATTGAATCGTTTCATTATTATGCACGATTTAGTGTAAATAAATTGTCTCTAGTTCTAAAATATACTATAAGTGCACGATTCATCGGTATATATTTATTTATATATAATTAAATTACCATTCTTGATCTCGCCCTTCATCGGCGGCGGCGTGGGAGCTTTTTCCAGCTCCGAGAACGGTTGCGTTTCGTCTTCGTCTCCTCCCTGTGGCAGGCGGTGGTGTTGGTGCGGCGGTTTCTGACTCTTTGGAGGGTTTCTGTTTTTGAGATTTAGTTTTAGTTTTAACGGTTGAGATCTCTTCTTTGTTGGAGGACGAAATGAGTTGGACTTTTTCGTTATCTTCTTCTTCCGACGGAGAAACCACTATTTCGACCGTTTCCTCCACCACTTTCTTGGCCGTCACCACCGTCTTCCCCGCCCGCCTCTTTGGTGCCATACTTGTGTTCTTTTTAACAAAAAAAAAAAATCAACTTTCTCAAACGGTAAAAAGTGTTAAGACTGTAGGATTCGAATTGAGATTCTATTGTTTGTAAAGTTTAAAAGTGAATGGAGAGGGCTTTAGAGGCAACCACGTGGGATACACGTGTTGGGCTGTTGTAACATTACTGTTACGTGGTGGTTAAAATGTAAAGGGTAGAAAGTTACCTCTTGGATAAAGTTTGGAATTCATTTATTGGGCTTGATTTAAGCAAGCCTAAAGATTATAGAATTGGATTTATATATATTGGGATAAACAGCCCATCTGCTGGCCTACTGTATTGGGCTTAGGTCAGGCCCAAATTTGATATGTACTCTTAATAAAAATTCCACATAAATTTTCATTACAGCTACCGAATTTAATTGTGTCCTTAAATGATAAAGATTATCTACAATTTGTCTGCAGATTTTAAAATTTCTAATAAGTAAATAAATTACATATAATTTGTCTATAAAAATTATAAATGTGTAGATAATTTGTTTGTAATTTTTTTACTTAGTAGAATTTTTAAAATTTATAAGCAAGTCGTAGAAAATTATGACCGTTTAAGAACGAAATTATTTTTGTTACAAATTTTGTATTCATGTTGGAAAATTAGTAGATAAAGGTTTAAAAATTTTGAGTAATGCACGGTCTTATACTCCACATATACTTGGGTATCCATGTATGGGTGGAATGTTGGGATTGTTGGAGCCTGATCGAAACCGGAATGCAGGACGCGGGAGGCGCTCGACCTGTGCTAGTGGTCGAGCACTTATGCTCGGTCGAGCGCCCCCCTATGCAGCGCCCGCCAGGCGCTCGACCATGTTGGAGCTCGAGCAGAACCGCTCGACCAAGGCCCGAGGTCGAGCGGTTCCGAGGCCTGTGCGCGGAGTTAGGGTTTCGGCCAGGATGGGCCAAATCTAGGGTTTTGGCCCAGTTTCGTGCAGTCTAGGTTTTTTTGTATAAATAACCCCTGATTCCCCCATTGTATCTTGCACTATCTTGTATTGTCATACAAGAAAACTAATAGATCTCTCCTGGCTTGGTAGTGCCCCTAGATGTAGTCAGTATGACGAACTGGGTAACCAAATTGTTTGTCCTTTAATTCGTTGTTCCATTATTTTCTCCTATAATTGCTTGCTTTAATTCATAACATGGAATATGCACATGCTTTCTTCTTATGACTCTAAGCTTTGCTCATCACAAGGGCTAAGCGAGAATAAGAACTTAGTTCATACCTAAGACCACTGGAAAGTAATAGAAAGAGTGATGAGGTCCAATCAGATCACAAGGAAAAAAAGGACGAGAAATGGAATTCAAATCCAATGGAATCTATCTTTTTGTTTAGAAGGGGAATCTTTTGTAAAAGAGGTAGTCTGGTGGACTCTTTATCAGGCGAGTAGGGTGCGGCCACCTACTTTTCAATCCTAAGTATGACTCGTAATTCAGGCGCCTATGGTTCTGCGACCTCTTTCTTGTAATTTATAATATTTGAGGGCGATAGCTAAAGGAAATCGATTCTTAAACTTCTAGTTTGAATCCAATTTATTTAAAAATAAAATAATAGTGTTTGATACTGTATCAAACACGGTTGATCAATGTGTAACATAGATGGAATACGCATTGGGTCAAGTTTACGAAATCAATAATTTTTTTGCCTTGAAATGAATTTTTCTTATATTAAATTAACCATAACCCACAAATAGTAGAGAAATATCAACTCTTTGTATGTTTTTTTTATTATGATGTTCCACTTATTTTGACTTTATATTTAGGTGAACAAGTTTCATACAAAAATATGTAAAACTGGTTAAGGGGTGTGAATTTTATTACTAAAGGGTATTAATTTTGATAACTGAAAGGTGTGTCGGGTATTACTCATAACACTTAAGAGTTTGACTTATATTACAACAGGGGTATTAATAGTAATAACTGAAGGGTGCGACTTATATTACAAAAGGGTATTAGTCCTAACAATTAAGAGTCAAATCTATAAATATGAAATCAATTTTACTGATAAACAAACTTCACAGAAGAATTACTCTTTTCATAAAGGGTTTGGCACAGTATGATAGCATACCAAAAAATTTGGTATAGCAAAATTTCTACAAATTCCGTATTCTTAGGTAGAATAAGTACAATATACCAACATTTTTTTTATATTTTCTTCACCCACTATATAATAGACAAAAAATTGTATTTGACGGTTTCACCCTCTATATAATAGACAAAAAATTATATTTGACGGTTTCATATATAAAACGAATCTTATTTACTCATGTTATGTGATGTGAATTTATGAAGCCTTATTTCAATCACATTTTAAAAGTAAATAAGACTGGAATATTAAATTAAAGATTTGTCTTACATAAGACTCCTCCTAGATAAATATTATTCCATCCTCCATCTCATATTTATTTGGACATTTTACATTTTGGTCTTTCCCATAATTTTTTTTTCTTTCCTTAAAAGACAATAAAATAACATCACTTTTACAACTATATCATTTCAACATCTCAAAAGTTACATTTCATATCATAATTTTATACACACTAAAAACTAATTTATTCTCTTATCTACTTTAATAATAAAATAAAAAGATCTATAATACCCTCAACTAACAATCACTTTATCCCCTCAAATGTTAATAAACCACTACAACATAAATTACATTATGTAATACCTAAAATATATTACTTAATAGTTATAATGTGTTACTATAACTAATAAGTAACACTTTTAAGGGTGTTACAATTGTTAATGTTGTCTAAAGTTTAAAGTAACACTTTTCATAATTTATGTATCACTTAGAAAAAGTGTTACCATCATTTAACGCCTTATCGTAACACTTTTAAAATGTTACTAAATGAACTTTAGGTAACACTTTTTGTATGAAAAATAAATCAATAATCTATATCTATAATAATAATAACATCTTAAGAAGAGGCTTAGCTTTGAAAATCATTTTTAGACCATCTTATCCTTCTAAACTTTTTGTTTTGTGCAGATTAAGCCTTGCCTAATGATTTATTTATTTAACTTTTTGTCCCATTATTAATTGCATATATATTTTGTAAATTTAAGGACAAATTGCAAAAACAAAATTTATCTTTACCCCTTATTGCACTTTAAGGACCCAACTTTAGAAATTTGCAGGGTAGGTACTTAACTATCAATTTGTTACAAAAAATGACTCGGCAATTTTAAGACAAAAAAAATATATTTCCACTTATTTTTTTATATATCACTCTATATAAAATAATGATATTTCAAAAAATTTTATAATAAATGTTAATAATGAGTTAATGACTGCTAATATATATTTTTTAAAACGTAAATAAATTTGAACCAGTACAAATACTCAAACAATTACAGACAAAACCTTACAGAAGAAAATACCGATAAGTAGTTCGAAGAATTACAAAGAAGAAGTACTAATTAATATTATTCATCGTCCAACTTCTCATCTCCATAATCATAATTACATCAATGAGAACCTTTTCTGCTCCCCATGAAATCTGATTCACTGGCCTTCCATGATACCATCCTTTTACTTCTCTGGTGGCTCCTTCGATTCTTCACTTCTCCAAAAAGTTGGCTCTTTTTTTCCTTTTTTATTCTTATCTATTTTATGCTTAATTGTTTTACAGATGATTGTAATAGTAGGAATGATGACAATAATTCCTATCTCAAATCTAATTCTTCTGACTCTGCGGTTGTTCCTGTATTCAGAAATGTATTCTTACCAAGGCAAGACCATTCGTGTTTCTCTTCGATTTCACAGTCTTCGAAATTCGGGCTCTCTCGGATATGAATCTTGGTTCAATTATTCCGTCAAAAAGTTCGCTTCACTTTGATTAATTTCATTGCAAATGTTAATTTGTCAGTCCGCTTCACTTTGATTGATTTCATTGTAAATGTTAATTTGTTGTATTCTCTGTTTTGGCAGGATGCAACGATACATCTGGTTTTAAGTGCGGCCAACGTGAGGGGATGTACTACCGGGTCGGGACGAAAAGAAAACTCATACCCTTAGATTCAAGATTGCAGATTATTTCCGCAATCATTACAGGTTTACAGTCATCCTTAAATTCCAATATTTTACAGACTTGGATTTGAAGAATTTAAATATAGCTAATCCAATTATCTCCAAATGCAAATTTTTAGGTAATGGAGAGAAAATATGGAGAACCGCGATTACTTTTGCTTCTAGGGGACGACTTGACAAGATACCAATCATAAAGATGACTCTGAGGTATATATATGCTAATTAATCCATTTCATGGTTTCTTGTGTTTATTCAATTGCTTAATATTCTTAAATTGTGGCAATTTGTTTGTTTTGATTATGAAGGTGTGGTCACTGCAAGAAACTTGCTGCACAGGTATTATTTAATTTGAATGCGTTTATAAGTGTTCTTTTACCTATAAAGCATTGCTTAGTGATTAATGTTCAGGTGGTCAGTCTCTAAAATTTGTTTTTAGTATTTTGTTGATTTTAATTTTAACAGTATGAGGCACTGCTTCATTCTTGATTATTAGGACTGTGTAAACAAATAAAACACAAAATTGAGCAGGCAAATCTAGAAGATCAGTTTTTCTATAATTGTTGATGCCCATGTTGTCTTTTTCTCTTGAACCCCATCAAAATATGCCTTTATTTGCATGTGCACATGCAGGCAGTGACGGACCTACCTTGGGGTCAGGAGGGTCACTTTGCCCTGACCCCAATTTTTTTTATATATATATATATATACACTTATAATTAAGATACATCTGTATTGCATATCATAGTAGAATGAATCATAAATTGTGTATTAACGCCTAATATTTTGGAAGGATGAGTATTATTTGTGTTATAGATTATACCATATATCATGTATAAAACCATCTCATACGTAATGTATATGTCTAAAATTAAACAAAGTATTATGTGCATCATATTCAATGTACACCACTATTATTAATCCTTGTAAAAATCAACACTCTATAAATAAAATGTTAATTTTTAGGTTAACAAAATAGAGAAAGAATATGTATAATTCTATTTTCAATATACATATAAATGTATTCGACAGTTAATATAAAGATGTTTAGTCCAAATAATTTTCAAAATATATAAAAAATTCTAAAGTGTTTAAAATACACTAATAAATTGTTTTCCGATCTTTGCATGCAATATTTCTATTATTGAGCATATCAAATGTTTGATAATATGTTTTTCTGGCAATCTGAATTAGTCAAGTTTAAAATTTAATGCACTTTGTGTTTTGTATTTAGTGAAACAGGAAAACTCATAAACGTAAAATCAGTCAAGTTTTTCACGATGTAATTGTTGTGGTATGGACGTGTTAGTGTGGGATCTTTAGATTTAAATTGAAGTTGTATGTGGATTTTGTTGCTATAAGAATGGTGAATAACCATTCTCTTTTCCTTTAGGGGCCTTCACAGATCGACAAGTTTTGGTGATTAAATATCCAGGTTTAGTCTGTAAAACTTGAGTTTCATATAAGTGTATGTAAAATTTGGCTCAGTTATTTTGGTATTTGTACTAAACAACTCTTCAAATTCTCTCTGTATTGTTCTGAATTTCAGAGACATATATATTATGAGGTTTAATTCCATAAATTGGATGTATGTTGCTTGGATGTGCTTTATTTTTGGACAAGGTTTCCAATTAAATAAAAAGTTGTTTAGCTAGCCGGTATAAAAAGTTCCTTTGTAAGCATTACTTCTGTTGCCCTATGTGTGTAGCTTCTTCTTCAACCTTTGTAAGCATTGCTTCTGTTACCGGTGTGTGTGGTGTAGGCTCTTCAATGCATTTCCTGACAAATAAAACATTCCTTTTGGGGTTGTTCATTTCCTCCACCACTTTATAGTTTGTGATCAAACTTCTATAAGATTGTATTGTATTCATTTTCATTGTTGTTTGAGGTCCAACATCTTTTGTCCTTTTTTCCTACATCCAACCAGGCGGGGAAACTTGAAATCTATATGGATGAGGAGATATTGATTTTTTGCATGGTAATAGCGACATTATTGGGCATGTTTTTAGTGTCAACTATGGAGATTCTTTGGGCTTTTGAGAATTAGATATCAATATATATCATATTTAATAGCAGCACTAGGTGTACAAATTACTTATACTTCTGTAATGCCACAGTGCCTAAGGGAGCAACTATGGAAGTATTGAGAGCTAAAGTCACATCGGATAGTGTATATTGTATAATTATATTTCTGATCGTCGTTCGAATTAACCTTCTGGACGGATTAGAATCCACCGATTCCACTCCCAAAGCGCGGTTTGTAGCTCGGAGAACTGAATCCATCTCCGTTCATCAGCTCAATCCAACGCCCGCTGGGTAATATATTATTCAAGTTCATTAAATTAAATACTGCGTAGTGTAATTATAATGTGCTTATTCTTTTTAAATTATTTTTGTGATTATTTTGTTGTTCATTTAGTCGAATATATGAGCTTGCCGGCAAGTCAGTAGTCGTGTTGGATGCGGAGAGGATATAGCGAGTGGATGAGAGCGTTCAGGTGTTATGTGTATAGATTCAAGTTTTTTGCTTTTGAAGTTTACCCTGTTTTGCTGGTGAGAGTGGAGGTGCAGCCTAATGATTGCTGCATTAAGCTCCTCTTGTAACGTATGGACAATTTTTTGGCTTATTCGTTTGATGCTACCATTTCAGCTCCATGCATATATATATATAATGTTGTCTGTGTATTGATAATGATTAGGAATGTAATAGAGTAGAATATTCGTGAGTTGTACTAAATTGATTTTTGTAGAAAATGCTCAAAAGTAGCAGAAAATGGACATTATGTTGTGTGTGATTATTGACTAACTATTTGCAGCTTGAGGGCTCTCCCATTATTGTTGCTCAGAATGACAAATTTGATGGCTAGTGCCTCCCCTTACATTTCATGAATCATTTCACAACGGTGATAAATTCATTTACTATCTTTACCCCGAATTCAATGTTTCTACAAATTGTCTATTTGATGTTTCTAATCTCCTAATCTTAAACAAGGGACCTACTTAGGTTTTCTTTTGGAATGACAAATATATGTTCTTATGCAGCAGTTTAATGTATCTTTTAAATGAAAAATATGTAACCATGGTTGTTGAAAGAATTTAATTTTATTATAAGTTCAAGATGTTAGAGCCAAGATAAAGAATTCACGAAACAACATTTATTAACATGAGAACTCGTTTTATCATCTGCCTTGTCAAACATATTCTACTGTCCATTATTTTTATACGTTATCCATAATCGAATTTTGTTTTGTCCTCTTCTTCATTCCATTTCTTTCCGTAAGTACATGTGCAAGAGAGCTATTAACTATCAGTGTATTCATGCCCAAACTCTATCTTCTCTCGCATGGCGTTGTACAAATGATTCAGATCGTTATTGATGGAACTTAATGCTTTGTCTTATTAATCATTTGTGCTTCACATTCTATTATTTTGTTGTTCAGTGATGGACACAAACTGACACACAAAACTACATTTTTCCTTTTACTAAAAGGCCTAATTTTCTGGTTTAGTGTCTTTTGGTTCTGAATGTTACTACGTAATTCTTTTCAGAAGTCCTTTGACACTGATTTGGTATGGGCATGCAGCTTCAATTGAGAATAAGATATCATGCGATAGCACAAGAACTGATTCACCGGTTCAGAAGTTGACTTCTGATGTAGTCATTGATGTAGTGATGTTATGTCCCGTCAATTATTTAAGACAGCCAGATGATATGATTCTTTCAGACCAGCATTGAAATTCCATTTGCATTTCGTGCCTTTCCAGCCTAAGCCATTGAGTCAACTGACTCTCAAGTGCTACAACAGATACTGAAGGCCACGCTTTATATCACAGGTTTACCCCCTGCACTTGCCCACAAACCTTCCATTTTCTGGAGTAATGATTTATTCCTATATGTTTCTTATGTGCCTTTGGGGTTTCTAAAACAACAAGTTCACTATTGATTGTGAAAAGTCAAGTTAGTTCCATTTCATATAATTTTTTTTAAAAATATAAAAATAGCATTCAGATTTATTCTGTAGAAGTTCTCTGCTAGGTGATCACATTTAGTGCTGAAGAAAAACGAAAAAAACAAGCAAAAATTGAATGACCCTTTTCTTTAATCACTAAAATTTGAATAAATTTTTTATTTATCGCACTCATATCTTCCAGAGGTTCCAAATATTACAACCTTGCATATGATGGTAGCTTGGTACCTGGTAATTGGGCTTAATATTGTCTTCGATCTGTTTTTTCTCATCTTTCTTTTGTTTCCAAGGAATTAAGCATCTGTTGTCATCATAATGAGGTCATCTTCTCTACTGGGAGAGCACAGGTAATATGCTAAACAATGGAGTACATGGTCCAGAACTATTGTCTAATTAATTATATTCATTGTCCATGATCTTTACTTAAATGCTATTGCAAAGCGTAAAACATATACATGTTATATACATGTCTTATGAGTTTTTTCATACAAATATTAATTTATATGGTCTTTCGTTAATTTTTTCCCAGATGAGACATGCACTTGATCTAGCTTTGATGATTGTATATTTAGTTGATGAATATATTTTGAGTTCCTTGCATTTATTTATTGTTTGCATAGATGAAGTGAAATAGATCAAGTTACAAAAAAATTAGGGCATTATATGATTTTTATTGCCAACCTTAAAATATGTACTTATGATCAGTTGATTAAAAAGTAAATTCTTTTCAGTTGCTTTTCAGTTATTTTCTTTTGAATTTAATATGTTTCCTTTTTTCACCCTTTTAAACAATTGCTTATAATTTTCATTAACTATTCTAACTTTTGATTTAGGCAGTAGCATCACAATGTTGAATTCAAAGCAAATATACAATTCTCAACACTTACTTAGGGTACTGGTAAGATTACTAAATATTATTTTTATATTTCATAGAAACTATAAAAGACTGAATCCATGAATCTCTCAGCATGTTATATGTGTTCAATGATTTTTTGTTTTTGGAATCCTTAATTTAGGTTTGTCTTTATATATAGTAAAAGAAAAGAAGAAAGAGCTAACAAGAAAATAGTGATCGAACAAATCTTGAAGTTCGACAAAGATCCTAAAGCAGAAAAAACTTCCCATAAATGTAAGCTAGAAAGTTCAACAAGTCCCTCGGATTCACCCAGCATAAGTTAATCAAGAAAATTTGAGTTTACATTAGCTTTTTCCAAGAGTTCTTTTACTTTCTTTCTAATCTAATAGGTGTGTTTTAAAGACATTGATCTGAGTGAGAAGAGTTGCTTGATGTTGACAACAAACAATAGTTGCATGATTAATTTTGTTGAATTTTGTAAATTTGTTCAATATTTAATATTTGATAAATCACGTGCAACGTGCGAAGCACATGGTATACTCCTAGTTATGAGAAAAATGGTATACTCCTAGTTATGAGAAGGAGTGGAAAAAAAAGGAGTGGGTCTCATGTGCACTAGGGTGCACCGTGCACTCATAGTGCATTGTAGAAGCGTGCAACTATACAAAGTAGAAACGTGCAACTATTCCAAACAGAAGCATACAACTATATTCCCATATGAACAGTTGCACTTTTCTATGTAAATAAATCGCATTTTTCAGCATAACAAGTTACATACTTCTAAAATACATTATGAGTGCACGATGCACCCAGGTATATAGAAGACCTAGCCACAAAAAGAGGAAGAGATTTTAAAGTAATTGTTGATTAAATTTAGGAGAAATTGCAAAAACAGAACTTATATTTGTCCCTTATTGCACTTTAAGGACCTAGTTTTAGACTTTTGCAGGGTAGATACTTAACTTTTAATTTGTTGCAAAAAAGGACCAGGGTAGTTTTAAGACAAAATAATATTTTTTTTCAATTTGCATCTAACTTCTTTCGTTCTCAACCCTAAATAAAAAACAAGGTATTATAACAATAAAAAAAATTTGTTCTCAATTTTTGTGTTCTTTTCTAAAATTCACTCCTTTATATTCACGGTTAGGGATGAAAAATTAATGAAAAAAATCAGTATACTGCGTTTATCAAATTGAAAAATACAAAAAATATAGTTTTTTTCAATATACCGTTGTTGTAACAAAAAATATCACACGTCAGCAGGACGAATTATCACCCGTCAACAAGGCCCACAAAGACCTGAATCGACCCGACCCGATAGGAGGTCAAGAGTCACACAGAAGATGATTTGTCGTGCTTACACATACGATTTGCCATGCTTATTTGTCATGTTTATGATTTGTCGTACTTACACATTTGATTTGTCATGCTTATGATTTGTCGTCTTGATCTTCTTTTATATAAAGCCGACCACCCTTCATTGTAAAAAGAGGTCAAATGTTTCCTTCATTCCTCTTATATACCAACAACTATATTTTTCGGGAAGAACCATCGTTTTCCCACCGGCAGCCGTTTTGTTCGATTAAGGTCAAATTCAACAAGCCACATCGAATCAAGTAATTATTTGACTATCAACAATTGGCTATTTAGAATGGGTCCCATTGAAATCACAAATGATCAAGAACACACCCATATCCAATTTCGTAAAAAAAAAAAAATCTCTTCCGAATTTGCGAAGAAAAAATCCAAAATCCCATCCCTGTATTCAGAAAAACAAACTTATAAAAATTCTAAAATCCTAATCATATATTCAACATACAGAACAAACCAAATAATCGAATCCTCGCTCAAAATCAAAGCCTCCAAATCCAAAAAGCCTAAAAAATCCTATTTACAACACCCATGTATACATACTAGGGGGACGATACTAAGATAATCTAAAAATTTTCAAGCCATATCAAGAATCATACTCAAAATTTTCAGATATCTGAAAATTTCATATCTGGAAATTATATTTAAAATTTCGATATAATCGAATTTCGATACAGTAAAAAGTCATATCGTTGTCATAATCGAAATTTTCTTGTATGAAAACCAGAGATAATCAAAATTTCAATACTTTTGGTATCTTTAAAATTTTCAAGATTTTTGGTATACCGAAATTTCCTAGATGTCAATATTGATATCGATATTGTCTCGATATTTCAAAGATACCGCACTATATCATATCGAAATTATTTTTGAAATAACCTCGTATTTTTTATGAAAAAAAATATTTGACCACATAATAAAATTCAAGTATTCATCAATCCAACACAAAACATAAGTTTCAATAGTCCAACACAACAAAATAAGTTCCAAATATTCAACACAACACACATTAAAAAGAAACCCAACTGCTTTTTTGGTACTAAAATAATATAAATCATGATTGAAGATAAATATACTCATCACTTTTGAAGTCCAAAATCTCAAGAAACCTACAAAAGACAAGAATTTAAGCAACTAAATGAGAATCAACAAGTCATCAACAATAAATGAGAATTCAGGGCCCTAAGACAAATTATTAGAATACCTTTCAGTATGAGACAATTGAAATGGGACATCAATGCAGTCTGCCCACAAACTTCATTTTTGGATATATCACTGCAATAAGAAATTATTATACATAAGAACATTCATTCTTGGAGTTATCATTATAAACCTAAATCATACATAAGAACCTTCATTTGTGATCACAAAAAATTGAAAGTAATCGCCATAAGACTTTGAGGTTTGTTAGGGATGTGAGTTCTCCGCGACGAGGTGAGAGCTAGAGAAAAGTCATGAACAACTTTTGGACCTATAATAGAGGAATTAAAATTGAAAATGCAAGAAGTTCATAAGAGGAAGAGATCAAAGCTGCCTCAATACACTCAATCATGAACAACTTTTGGACCTGTAAAAGAGGAATAAAATTTGTAATTTGGTAAAATTGTTGCAGATCAGAAGGGAGCATTATCAAATCCAAGAAATGAACCAATAATTTGGGACAATGAAAAAGTTCATAAGAGGAAGAGATCAAAACTGTCTCAATACACTCAATCACCACTTGGAAGTTTTTAAATGATGCATCAATAATTCGTCAAAATTAACAGAATATATGGGATAAACATCTGTAATATTTCTACAAGCCTCAATATAGTCCCAAAAATTGAAAATGCAAGAAGTCTGAGATTCAGTCCATTTCAATAGTTGTTAACAAAGAAAGACATAATATGTTACCAGAGAGTGTGGTGGGAGACGGCGGGGAGGGGAGGCGTGGTGACGGCGAGCGCGGTGAGGGGGAGACGGCGAGCACGGTGAAGGGGAGACGACGAGCACGGTGTGGGGGAGGCATGGTGACGGAGGCAAGAGCGGTGAGGGAGGGAGGCGAGGGAGGGAGGGAGGGGAGGCGGGCGATTTACGGTGAATGGGAGGGGCAGAGCCACAGAGAAGAAGGAGGTTGTTTGGTACAAAGGTGAGACTGAGATGCGTGTGAGAATGTGTTTGTGAATCTAGGGTTTGTGGCTTTGTGCACAAAAAAGAAATATAAACTTATTTATTTAAAAAAAATTGAAAGAAATTCGTGGGTATACCGCAAAATATTTTAAATTTATATTTTATTCATATACCGCTATTTCCATCTAAATTTTCTATATTTGCAGATTATACCGCATCAAAAATTTCGATAAATTCGATATTTTTTCTAAGACGATAAGTCATGATATACCTTTTTTCTTTATTTCATCCAGCCGTAATACATACACATATACATAAAAATAGTAGAAGAAGAAGGAGGCTACCCCGGTTCTCGCGCCGCCGCGGTACCACCTCACCTCCGCCGCCTTCGGCTTCGTCGCCGCCGTTACGACGGCAACCACTCCAACTTCATCCGCCAAGGCCGCCGAGACTGAAATCGCACCGCCATAGCCATGACAACGCTGTCGCAGCAGCGTGGACGTGGCTCCATCCCCACCGTCGCTGCCGAAGAACTCGCCACTTACCTCAAAATCGACGCCACTCGCCCCAAACATTCCAAACTGGCGTTGCCATCACCCTGGTCCCATCGCCGCACCAGCACCGTCGCCGCTCCACGGCGAAGCAGAATTTCACGGCGCTGCCTCGAACGATTCCTGGCGTTGGGAGATGAGCCCGTCCGTCTGGTGAGGTATATCGCTTCAATTTTGATCTAATCCCAATTTTTGGGCTTGATTTCGTAAGTGTGGGGCTGGGCGTCTGATTTCAAAAGGTGATGGGAACATGTTTGTTGGGCTTGGACTAATATAAGTTAGTGGGTCTTCTTCAACAATAAAAATACAGGTTTTAAGAACCTTTGGGCCTGATTTCGTGAGAATTGAGTTTGTTGATTTAATATCCAAACTTTATCCAGGCCCAAGTATTATGAAAGTTATTGGGCTGCTACAGCCCAAAAGAAAAAGAGAACTATGGGCCCAAACTCTTTTGTTTAAATTAATTTGTGGGCCCATATTTTCGGCCCAGTTAAAAAAAAGAAAAAAAAGGGTGGATAGCAGTGGTAAAAGAAAAATGCTCGGATGTTCCATGAAGTCGCGAGATGAAAGAAAATTAGACGAGCACCCGATCTCCATGAAAGAACTCAAAAAATCTATAAAAATCCTTTTGCCCACCCCCGCCAGTTTATTTTGATAACGCTATTTTAATATCGCCGCAACTTATAAACATTTACGCACATTAAAAGTGGGGGCATATATGTCCTCGTGGCTTCATTATTCATTTTGGCGCAGCTACAAATGGTCGCACCTAAGCTTCTGACGACCTTAACAAAGATGAACGAGCCGAGCCTTTATGTTCACCGACGAAAACACCAGATTTTTTACAGATGCCCGCAACAAAGCGAGCGATGGGTACGGGGCCGCAACTAAATAAGATGACCCGAGTAAGAATAGTGATTGCAACAAAAATAAGACAATCACGAAAGAAAGAGGGGGTTGCATGTAAGTTAACCAACTAGGTTGCAGCTAAATAAGACAACCTATCTGATTGCAACTAAATAAGACAATAAAAAACCAAAGAAGTCAGGTTGAACACAAGCACATACAAAAAGTTCGATTCATTCAGAAAAAAACTGGCACTACCGGCCAAATTACAAAAAAACCACTTGGGTTATTTATCTAAGGTCTCCGGCAAGGTGGTGTCGAGCACAACCTTGATAGCAAGCAGATCAAGAAAAGGGCTCACCAGCAGCGAACATACACGGCAACCACCGAAGAAATTTTCGTGCTCATCACACCTCAAAGAAGACGCACCACGCCATCAAAGACCACACGAGAGTGCTATGAGCATTGTGAGCCTTATGTTAGACCTAGAGCCCACGAACGTTACATAAACAACCGTGAACATCGCTTAAATATTGCCCAACGAACAAGCCACGGATGCACCACTAGATAAACAAAGCGGCCCATGGATGCGGGTTTTCCCATAACTGTCAAATGCTTCTCATTGATAGAGATCGTCGGCCTTCTGGCGATAGCGTGCCGCCCTTCGGCATCGAACTTTTCCATTACTAAGCGATGTCGGTAGTGATTCTCTGCGCTACCAAATGAGATCAAAATAAGATCCATGCGTTTTAGCAAATTCTCCGCCTTCTCGGTAAGTTATGCGGCCTTCTGGCGAGGCGTGCCACCCCTTCTCAGGTTTTACTTCGCTACGACGATGTCGGTTTCCGACGAAGAAAGTATTCTCCACCTTCGGCCGAATGAGATCGTCGGTCTTTACGACGATGACCGAAATTCTCGGCGTCGACTTTCCGCCGCCTCGATGATGTCCAAATCCGTGCCGAAATATTCTTTGCGCTTTTCGGCGATGAGATCGATAAAATTCTGACGACGATGTGACGCCTTCTCGGCGTCGACTTTTCCGCATACCTCGGCGATGTCGAATCAAAGAAAATATTCTCCGCGCTTCTCGGCGATGAGATCATCGGCCTTTACGATGACGACGTGCCGCGCTTCTCGGCGTCGGCTTTCCGCTACCTCGGCGATGTCGATCTGCCATTTTAGCAAGTGTTGGGAAATGAATTTAATAAAAAGGATTTTGATTAGATCCCAAACCCCTGAAGTATGACATGTTCAGGATAATCTTAATAGATGAGTCGATTCGGTTTTAGAGTGTTCGGGATATTATCTTGTATAGTCGTGAGATATAGAAAGTTAAAAATCAAGACTTCGAAGAAATCAAGATATCAAGACTCAAGAGGATATCGAGAATCAAGACTCAGAGAACTCAAGACTCGAGAAAACTCAAGACTCGGAGAAATATCAAGACTCAAGAATGTAATCAATGCTCAAAAGATATCCTCGAATGTTCCGAGGCAATCGGCCGAGGAATATAAAATTGGAATCCAAACATGGACCAACGAGAGGAAGACAACCACTGAAAAAGTCGCAGAAACTTACGAAGAATAGTATGGATTTGAATGTGATTCTCTCAACGGTAACATTCAAATCCACACTATAAATACAAGTTCTTCCTTCATTATCGATGGTGGATGGGCGGATCGTGGAGATCATGCACAAAATGCTACAAAGCCAAAGAGCGTTATAGTCAAAGATTCCCACCCTAGAACACAAGTCCAGATATACAAATATATTCAAAGAGTGTTCTAGAACCCAACCTAAGCAACCCACGATGTATCATAAGCTTAGAGATTTTTCCAACCTTAGATTGAGGTTAAACCATTGTAAGGAAAAATCTCACCATAGTTGGAGACAACACCAAACCCAAACCCAAAGTGGTGAAGTGAGGTAGTTGTTAGGCAAACCCGAGTGAGGTGATAAGTCCCGGAGGAGTGTGAACTCGTTAAACATCTCAGAAAGATCCCGAGTGAGGGTGATAAGTCCCGGAGAAAGTGAACTCGTTAAACATCTAAGAGTTTGAGTTAGTAAACTACGGAGGTAGTCGAAAAGCTCGTGGTCGGGTTGAGTAAAAGTAAACTACGTGGAGTAGTCGGAAAACTCGGGGCCGAAGGAGTAAGTAAACTACTGAGGTAGTCGAAAGCTCGGAAGTTGATAAGGAATTTCCTAGAGAGGAGAGAGTGGATGTAGGACTGGTTGTCCGAACCACTATATATTGCTGTGTTGTTTACCGCTTTATGTTTATACTTGTCATATGCATCTAGTTATAAGCAAAACACAACACATGAGCTACAAAGTTTCAAAAAATTGAAACACTCTGTTCTCTCCCCTGTTTTATATGCACCGAAACCAAACGTTTTGCTTCCGCACGCGCAAGATAGGTTTTTTCACCGGGACCAACAAGTGGTATCAGAGCAGGTGCTCAAAAGATTACTTCTTCAATGTAATCACCTGAAAGCGATTTTTTTAAACTCGTTTTCGATCCGATACCAACAAGTGGTATCAAGGAAATAGAAAGTTTTACACAACAATGGAATAATAGAACTTTTCATTGATAAAGACCCGAAGGTCAGGTTACATTACAAGTTACAAATGCAAGAGAACCTGGAGGTCAATACATAACTCTAAACCCTAAACCCTCAAGCCATAACCCTAAACCTTCATCCAAACCCAAATCCGATCTATAGGGTAGTGATTAAGAGGAGGAAAGAGAGAGATTTTAAGATCTCATGCTCTCATTTTCCCCCACTTAACAGGGTGAGGGAAGCTTGAAAGGTAATCCCGTGCAAGAACCCGATGGACTCTCCAATGGAGTGAGAGCGGCCTTGATAGGATTTTTTAAGCCGAGCCCTAAGAAAGAGTCAATGGGCTCTCCAACAGTTAAATGGTGAGTTTGATATAGGAAGATCACCGTTGTCCGATCAAGTTCGATATCAAACTCACGCTCATTTTCAGACCGAGTCGCCGCGAATCTTTGTTTCGCCATCCGAAAGACACACAAGTCGATCATGATTAGGAGAAGTGTCTTCTCAGTTGCGACAACAGATCCGCCACCCTGATGGTAGAGAAATCTTTGATGACGACGAGAACCGCAAAAAAGGACACACAGGGTTGATTTGAGAAGATGAAATCATGGAAAAGGGGGTAAAGATGTTTGCCGGAAATCTCACCGGAAACAAGGGTTCACCAGGATACATGATTCTACAAAGAAGATATGTATGGTGAAATGAGTTATGTCGTGTAAAACATTGGTCCAATTTATAGAGGCCAAACAAGGGTGCAGATGCAAATTTGAGTTCTCAAAGCCTTTTTAGAAAAATTTGCATCACAAGGACAGTGTGTAGAAATCACGCGACCGATAATTGGAAAAAGTTACGGCGGATTGACATATCAAGAGTGTCAGACGATATCTACGCATGTCAAATCGCACCAACTTAGGGAATAGAAGCTACTATTCTAGACTAAGTTTTAGCAAAGAATACTTTCCAAGAATTAGCTTAACGGCGAGAATCGATTAAGTCAACAAAAATCGATTACATACAAAGTCGATCAAATGAAGAAAATCACCGAGCTTGAAAGCTTCACCAAATCGATATATCGGTCTATATCATTGAAAGGGAACTTCAACTTGAGGGGAACTCACTTTAATCAAAAGTAAATGGTCAAGATCGACGCTACATGACAAGACCGACGAGATCAAATGAGTTAGTTGAGTTCAAATGATGAGCTGTGCAATAAACCAGAAGTGAAGAAAAGCTAAAGCCAGCAAATCAGAAGAGAAGGTTGCAGATCAGAAGATGAACAAAAGAGACTGATCGAGATCAGACGTGATCAAGATCAGATATGATAAATCTGATATGCTAACCTGATATAATGACCTAATGCTATGTTGATCTAAAGATGTGTTGATTTGATTAGTCAAGCTAATCAGATCAGGCAAAGAAGAAATC
The DNA here is from genome assembly GCA_037126765.1 of Stenogyne calaminthoides. NCBI lineage: Eukaryota > Viridiplantae > Streptophyta > Magnoliopsida > Lamiales > Lamiaceae > Stenogyne > Stenogyne calaminthoides. The sequence continues at coordinate 22,332,431 of JBBCBC010000010.1, read as the reverse complement.
AGATAGCTTGAGTAAAGTGAAACTGAGACTCAGTATAGGTCAAAAGACCTGAAGGTCAAGATGTCTGAAGTCAGAAGAAACTGAACTCAGTCAGCATGAGTGTCAGTATACCTGATCAGACAAAGTCCATTGAAGAAGAATGAGGAGCCGAGCTGAAGACAGAAGACTGAAGACCAAAACTGAAGACTTGTAATTCTATATTTTTTTTGTCTTTATTTCTTTGATAAGTTCATTGTAATCTGTAAACTGATAACATACGATCAATGAAACCTTTATCTTTATGCTCAAAGATAATACCTCATTATCTTTTTTACATGTCTTTTATGTTGATATGCCTGATTGAATGTCTCTGATCTGATTGTATGTTCATATAAAGGGGAAACTATATGATACTATGGGAGAAATTGCTTAAGTATTTAGTAATGATCTATTTAGGAAAGATTCATTACTGAAGAAATCTGTTGAATGATTTAAATTGATTAGAGATTTACCATGCTTGTAATAAGAAAAAGCAAACCCGAGTATAGGTTATATGTTTGTAACAAGATAGGTTTTGCATCATCAAAAAGGGGAAATTGTTGGGAAATGAATTTAATAAAAAGGATTTTGATTAGATCCCAAAACCCCTGAGTATGACATGTTCAGGATAATCTTAATAGATGAGTCGATTCGGTTTTAGAGTGTTCAGATATTATCTACCATGTATAGTCGTGAGATATAGAACAAAAGAAATCAAGACTTCGAAGAAACGAAGATATCAAGACTTCGATGGGATCTTGAGAACAAGACTCGAGAGAACCTCAAGACTCGAGAAAACATCAAGACTCGATAATGTCTTCGAATGCTCAAGATATCCTCGAATGTTCCGAGGCAATCAAGGTCGAGAATATAAATGAATCCAAATGACGTGGACCAACGAGAGGAAGACAACCACTGAAAAAAGTGCGGAGAACTTACGAAGAATAGTATGGATTTGAATGTGATTCTCTCCAATCGGTAACATTCAAATCCACACTATAAATACAAGTTCTTCCTTCATTATCGATGGTGGATGGGCGGACATGGAGATCATGCACAAAATGCTACAAAGCCAAAGAAATAAGTTATAGTCAAAAACATTCCCACCCTAGAACACAAGTCTGTCCGTAGATATACAAATATATTCAAAGAGTGTTCTAGAACCCAACCTAAGCAACCCACGATGTATCATAAGCTTAGAGAGATTTTCCCAACCTTAAGATTGAGGCTAAAACCATTGTAAGGAAAATCTCATCATAGTTGGAGACAACACCAAACCCAAACCCAAAGGTGAAGTGAGGTAGTTGTTAGGCAAACCCGAGTGAGGGTGATAAGTCCCGAAGGAGTGTGAACTTGTTAAACATCTCAGAAGGCGATCCCGAGTGAGGGTGATAAGTCCCGAAGGAGTGTGAACTCGTTAAACATCTAAGAGTTTGAGTTAGTAAACTACGGAGGTAGTCAGAAAGCTCAGGGTCGGGTTGAGTAAGTAAACTACGTGGAGTAGTCAGAAAACTCAGGGCCGAGTTGAGTAAGTAAACTACGAGGTAGTCAGAAAGCTCAGAAGTTGATAAGGAATTTCCTAGAGAGAGAGAGTGGATGTAGGGATCGGTCATCCAACCACTATATATTGCTGTGTTGTTTACCGCTTTATGTTTATACTTGTCATATGCATCTAGTTATAAGCAAAACACAACACATGAGCTACAAAGTTTCAAAAAATTGAAACACTCTGTTCTCTCCCCTGTTTTATATGCACCGAAACCAAACGTTTTGCTTCCGCACGCGCAAGATAGGTTTTTTCACCGGGACCAACAAGTGGTATCAGAGCAGGTGCTCAAAAGATTACTTCTTCAATGTAATCACCTGAGCAGATTTTTTTTAAACCTGTCTCTGATCTGATACCAACAAGTGGTATCAAGGAAACAGAAAGTTTTACACAATAATGGAATAATAGAACTTTTCATTGATAAAGACCAAAAGGTCGTTTACATTACAAGTTACAAATGCAAGAGAACACGGAGGTCAATACATAACTCTAAACCCTAAACCCTCAAGCCATAACCCTAAACCTTCATCCAAACCCAAACCCGATCTACAGGGTAGTGATTAAGAGGAGGAAAGAGAGAGATTTTAAGATCTCATGCTCTCATTTTCCCCCACTTAACAGGGTGAGGGAAGCTTGAAAGGTAATCCTATGCCGCAAACTGATGGACTCTCCAATGGAGTGAGAGCGTCCTTGATAGGATTTTTAAACCAGGAGCCCTAAGAAAGAGTCAGTGGGCTCTCCAAATAGTAAATGGTGAGTTTGATATAGGAAGATCACCGTTGTCCGATCAAGTTCGTGATATCAAACTCACGCTCATTTTCGGGACGAAATCTGCGAATCGCCGGGTTACGCCATCCGAAAGACACACAAGCGATACGATTAGGAGAAGTGTCTTCTCGATTCGCGACATAAAGAGATCCGCCACCCTCGATGGTAGAGAAGCTTAGCAACGATTGTATGAGAAATCTTTGATGACGACGAGAACCGCAAAAAGGGACACACAGGGTTGATTTGAGAAGATGAAATCATGGAAAAGGGGGTAAAGATGTTTGCCGGAAATCTCACCGGAAACAAGGGTTCACCAGGATACATGATTCTACAAAGAAGATATGTATGGTGAAATGAGTTATGTCGTGTAAAACATTGGTCCAATTTATAGAGGCCAAACAAGGGTGCAGATGCAAATTTGAGTTCTCAAAGCCTTTTTAGAAAAATTTGCATCACAAGGACAGTGTGTAGAAATCACGCGACCGATAATTGGAAAAAGTTACGGCGGATTGACATATCAAGAGTGTCAGACGATATCTCGCATGTCAAATCGCACCAACTTAGGGAATAGAAGCTACTATTCTAGACTAAGTTTTGGCAGTAACACTTTCCAAGAATTAGCTTAATCTGAGGAGAATCAGATTAAGTCAACAAAAATCTGATTACATACAAAGCTGATCAAATGAAGAAAATCAGCTGAGCTTGAAAGCTTCACCAAATCAGATATATCGGTCTATATCAGTTGAAAGGGGAACTTCAACTTGAGGGGGAACTCACGAGAATCAAAAGTAAATGGTCAAGATCAGACGCGGCTGCAGACAAGACTGATCGAGATCAAATGAGTTAGTTGAGTTCAAATGATGAGTAAATGCAATAAACCGTAGTGAAGAAAAGCTAAAGCCGACAAAATCGGAGAGAAGGTTGCGATCGGAAGATGAACAAAAGAGATCGACGAGATCGACGGCGTGATCAAGATCAGATATGATAAATCTGATATGCTAACCTGATATAATGACCTAATGCTATGTTGATCTAAAGATGTGTTGATTTGATTAGTCAAGCTAATCAGATCAGGCAAAGAAGAAATCAGATAGCTTGAGTAAAGTGAAACTGAGACTCAGTATAGGTCAAAAGACCTGAAGGTCAAGATGTCTGAAGTCAGAAGAAACTGAACTCAATCAGCATGAGTGTCAGTATACCTGATCAGACAAAGTCCATTGAAGAAGAATGAGGAGCCGAGCTGAAGACAGAAGACTGAAGACCAAAACTGAAGACTTGTAATTCTATATTTTTTTTGTCTTTATTTCTTTGATAAGTTCATTGTAATCTGTAAACTGATAACATACGATCAATGAAACCTTTATCTTTATGCTCAAAGATAATACCTCATTATCTTTTTTACATGTCTTTTATGTTGATATGCCTGATTGAATGTCTCTGATCTGATTGTATGCTCATATAAAGGGGAAACTATGTGATACTATGGGAGAAATTGCTTAAGTATTTAGTAATGATCTATTTAGGAAAGATTCATTACTGAAGAAATCTGTTGAATGATTTAAATTGATTAGAGATTTACCATTCTTGTAATAAGAAAAACTGAAACCTGAGTATAGGTTATATGTTTGTAACAAGATAGGTTTTGGCATCATCAAAAAAAAAAGGGAAATTGTTGGGAAATGAATTTAATAAAAAGGATTTTGATTAGATCCCAAAACCCCGAGTATGACATGTTCAGATAATCTTAATAGATGAGTCGAGATTCGGTTTTAGAGTGTTCAGGGATATTATCTCGCACCATGTATAGTCGTGCAGATATAGAACGGTTAGAAATAAGACTCAAGAAGAAATCAAGATCTTGAAGACTCGATGGGATATCGAGAACCAAGACTCGGAGAACACAAGACTCGGAGAAATATCAAGACTCGGTAATGTACCAATGCTCGGTATATCCCGAATGTTCCGAGGCAATCGGGTTGAGAATATAGTCGTTGGAATCCAAATGGCGTGGACCAACGAGAGGAAGACAACCACTGAAAAAGGCTGCAGAACTTACGAAGAATAGTATGGATTTGAATGTGATTCTTCTCAATCGGTAACATTCAAATCCACACTATAAATACAAGTTCTTCCTTCATTATCGCCATGGGATGGATGGGGATCTGCGTGGAGATCATGCACAAAATGCTACAAAGCCAAAGAAACGTTATAGTCAAAGCATTCCCACCCTAGAACACAAGTCTGTAGAGATATACAAATATATTCAAAGAGTGTTCTAGAACCCAACCTAAGCAACCCACGATGTATCATAAGCTTAGAGAGATTTTCCCAACCTTAGCATTGAGGCTAAACCATTGTAAGGAAAATCTCACCATAGTTGGAGACAACACCAAACCCAAACCCAAAGGTGAAGTGAGGTAGTTGTCGAGCAAACCCGAGTGAGGGTGATAAGTCCCGAAGGAGTGTGAACTCGTTAAACATCTCAGAAGCGATCCCGAGTGAGGGTGATAAGTCCCGGAGTGTGAACTCGTTAAACATCTAAGAGTTTGAGTTAGTAAACTACGGAGGTAGTCGAAAGCTCGTGGTCGGGTTGAGTAAGTAAACTACGTGGAGTAGTCGAAAAACTTCGTAGGGCGAGTTGAGTAAATAAACTCGAGGTAGTCGAAAAGCTCGAAGTTGATAAGAATTTCCTAGAGAGGAGAGTGGATGTAGGACCGGTTGTCGAACCACTATATATTGCTGTGTTGTTTACCGCTTTATGTTTATACTTGTCATATGCATCTAGTTATAAGCAAAACACAACACATGAGCTGCAAAGTTTCAAAAAATTGAAACACTCTGTTCTCTCCCCTGTTTTATATGCACCGAAACCAAACGTTTTGCTTCCGCACGCGCAATATAGGTTTTTTCACCGGGACCAACACGAAGTATTCTCTGCCTTCTCAGCGATGAGATCGTCGGCCTTTACGGCGACGACGTGCCCGCCTTCTCGGCGTCAGCTTTCCGCTACCTCGGCGATGTCCAGTCCACCTTTATGAGGTTGATCTGCCCGCCTTTTAGGCGCTGGACTTCCGCTTCGGCGATGCGTATTCCGCCGAGCGAAGTGCTCCTCGCCATCCCGGCGATGAAATTGACCGCCTTTAAGGTGTTCGTCCGCCTTTATGGCATTGATCTGCCCGTCTTTTAGGCATTGGCATTCCGCTTCGGCGACGCGTATTCCACCGAGCGAAGTGCTCCTCGCCATCCCGGAGATGAGATCGACCGCGTTTAAGGCATTCGTCCGTCTTTATGGCGTTGATCTTTCCGGTTTTTAGGCGCTGGCCTTCCGCTTCGGCGACTCGTATTCCGTCGAGCGAAGTGCTCCTCGCCATCCTGGCGACGAGATCGACCGTCTTTAAGGCGTTCATCCGTCTTTATGGCGTTGATCTGCCGGCCTTTTAGGCGCTGGCCTTTTTTCCAGCGTCGTATTCGCCGAAAGTGCTCCCTCGCCATCCGGCGATGGATAATCGCTTTTAAAGCGTTAAATCCGCCTTTTAAGCGTTGATTTTTCCTCGCTTTTATCGCTGGCCTTCGGCGGTGGCGTGTATTCCAAAGCAAAATTAACCTCCCTCGCCATCCGTTAAGAGATCGACCGCCTTTAAGGTGTTCCCTTTATAGGCGTTGATCTTCCCGACTTTTAAGCGGCATTCCATTATTCCGCAGAGCAAAATTAACTCCGCCATCGCCGATCGAGATGCGGCAGCGTTTGATACGCCCGTTTAAGGGCATTCGCCGCGTCGTATTCATTCGATCTTCGCCATCATCGCGCGCGTACAGCGTTCTGGCGTTAAATCGCCTTTAAGGTGTTAAATGCCTGTCTTTTAAGCGGTAGCCTATTCCCCGGCGCGGTAGCGTGATTCTGCCTTGTAAAGTGCTCCTCGCCATCCGGCGATGAGATCGACCGCCCTTTATGGCGTTGATTTGCGGCGTTTAAGCTTTTATGCGCGCTATTATCGGTTGAATCGACCTCGCTTTAAGGCGTTCCCACCTTTTAAGCGTTAATCGGCCTGACCTTCATTTTGGCGACATGTATTGCAGCGTCCGCCATATTCGGCAAGATCGACCGCCTTTCGTCGCGCCTTTATGGCGTTGATCGCCGCCTCCTGGCCTTCTGGTAATCGTATTCCGCGTTTGCTCCTCTCGCCATCGTGGCAAGATCAACCGTTTAAAGCGTAAAATCCGCCTTTATGGCGTTGATCTGCCAAGCGCCTTTTAGCGTATTGCGGCCTTCCCATCCGGCGGCGATGCGTATGTTAAATCCGCCTTTATAGCGTTGATCTTGCCTTACATCTTTTAAGCGTTGGCCTTCCCTCGGCTCGTGTATTCGGAAGTGCTCCTCGCCATCAATGATCGGCGCCTTTAAAGCGTTAAATCCGCCTTTATAGCGTTAATCTTCCGCCTTTTAAGTCCTTCCATCGTTATTTATCGGCGAAGTGCTCTCGCCCGTTCAGCGTAGATCACTTTCGCGGCTTTAAAGCATTAAATCGCCTTTTATGGCGTTGATCTTCGCCTTTTAAGCGGTACGGCATTCTGGCGTATTCCGCGAACAAAGTGCTCTCGCCATCGGACGAGATCGACCCCTTTAAAGCGTTACCATCTTTATGGCATTGATCGCCCGCTTAGCGCTGGCCCTTCCGCTTCGTATTCCGCCGGAAAGTCCCTCGCCATCGGCGATGGATCGACCTCCTTTAAGAGCATTAAATCGGCTTTATGGCGTTGATTTGCCGCGCTTTTAGCGCGGCTAGCCTTAACCCGGCGGCGTATTCCGTCGAAATCTTCTCGCCATCGTTAGATTACGCCTTTAAGGCGTTAAATGCCGATAGCATTGATCTTCCCACCTTTGGCGTTAGCCTTCCGCTCGGCGTGCGTATTCAAAAGTGCTCTCGCCATCCTGGCGATGAGATCGATCAGCGTTTAAAGCGTTAAATGATTCGTTGATCTTCCCGCCTTTAGGTCTCCCTTCCGCCCGCGTATTCCACCGGCGAAGTGCTCCCATCGCCATCCGGCGATGAGATCATTCGTTTAAAGGTTTCGTCGCGCTTTATGGTATTGATCGCCCACCTTTTAGCGTTGGCCTTACGCTTTTAGCGTCGTATTCCTTAAATTGCTCCTCACCATCCCGGTGACGAGATCGACCGCCTTTAAGTCGTTCGTCCGCCTTTATGGCGTTGATCTGCCCGCCTTTTAGGAACTGGCCTTCCACTTCGACGATGCGTATTCCGCCGAGCGAAGTGCTCCTCGCCATCCCAGTGACAAGATCAACCACCTTTAAGGCTTTTGTCCGTCTTTATGGCATTGATCTTCCCGCCTTTTAGGCGTTGGCCTTCCGCTTCGGCGACGCGTATTCCATCGAGCGAAGTGCTCCTCACCATCCCGGCGATGAGATCGACCGCGTTTAAGGCATTCGTCCGCCTTTATGGTGTTGATCTGCCCGCCTTTTAAGTGCTGGCCTTCCACTTCGTCGATGAGTATTCCGCCGAGCGAAGTGCTCCTCGCCATCCCGGCGACGAGATCAATCGCCTTTATGGCGTTCGTCCACCTTTATTGCGTTGATTTGCCCACCTTTTAGGCGCTGGCCTTCCGCTTCGGCGATGCGTATTCTGCCGAGCGAAGTGCTCCTCGCCGTCCCTGCGATGAGATTGACCGCCTTTAAGGCGAGCGTTAAATCGCCTTTATGCGTTAATTCGCTTTATGGTATTGATCTCACTTCGCCTTTTTAGCATCGCCTTTCGCCGGCTGACGATATTCCGGCCGGCGAAGTGCTCTCTGAATGGGGCTCCCCATGAAGTACTAAGACGAAAAAGACTGCAATGAGGCTCCCACGGCGCATGAAAGCAAAAAAACGGCATAATGGGGCTCGCCCCGAAGTACAAGCACATACAAGATCGACGATGAGCGTGGGAAAGATCCGCAACACGGGGGCTCATTCTGAACGATCAAGACTTCATGAAACATCCGAGCAAGCTCGGAGGCAAACAATGTGACCGCAGATGCAACAAAAGATACAAGTTTATCAAGATATGAAACAAGATCGAACTCTGAACAACGTCAAAGCCCGATCTTGGGGGCTATTGTTGTAACCAGAAATATCACACGTCAGCAGGATAAATTATCACCCGTCAGCAGGGCCCACAAAGACCTGAATCGACCCGACCCGACAGGAGGTCAAGAGTCACACAGAAATGATTTGTCGTGCTTATGACTTGTCGTGCTTACACATACGATTTGTCATGCTTATTTGTCATGCTTATGATTTGTCGTACTTTCACATTTGATTTGTCATGCTTATGATTTGTCGTGCTGGTCCTCTTTATATAAAGGACCTCACCCTTCATTGTAAAAGAGGCTGGAATGTTTTCCTCATTCCTCTTATATACCAACAATCATATTTCAGGGAAGAACTACGGTTCTTCCCTCAGTGTTCTTGTTCGATTATTTATTTGTTTGGTGGTCAAATTCAACAAGCCACATCAGAATCGTTAATTATTTGACTATCAACAACCGCAAACTGCGGTACAATATGGTAATATGCATTCTAAAATTTTGATATTTCAATATACCAAAAAAATTTGATATTTTGTTAAAAAAATTATTCATACTGATATTTCGGTATGACATAGTATATCAAAATTTTGGTAACCGTTCATAGCACTCGTTACATTGTAGTTAACGTGGTGATACCAGATCACAGAAGATCACGTTAACAATTCCTTGTAAACGAGTGTGTGTTTCAAAACTTAGATAGATCCGAACAATCTATTGGTAGAAGTTGATGTGTAAGGCTCAGATTGGTTTGTCTTGACCAAGAGATTACACTAGTGCATTTGATGCGCTGAAGCGGACCTACAAAGTGGATAAACTCATTCGCATTGACTTAAGGGATGAAGAGTTAGACCTCAGTGGTTGTTGATTTCTTAATCTCTGTCACTTAATAAGGACTGTGTGTGATTAATAGTTATTGTTTTGACTTATAAATGAGAAGAGAATCATTGCGATTTCGATACCTTATATCTTGGACAATAATATTAATTGCACGATAGTTGCTAAATTAATACAGAGAATCGTGTGCTTGCAATATCTTGCTTTATTGGTCCCCTGGGTGGGCCCAGAACCTTTATAATACCAAATCTTGCAAGTGAAATTAATTTTCTGGTATGGATAATAAAACTGGGTTGTCCTTACTCCAAGGATAAATATATTAATTAATATAAAGCTTTTCAGTGGCTTAATTAATTAATGGACTAAATAATCTTAAACACGGGAAATAATAACCGGAAGCCATATTACCGTAATATGGGTTAAGTTGGATAGTGCAATATTAATTATATAGTGGTATTAATTAATATTAATGGGCTGAATTATATTGTGGCTCAATATTGGAATTCAGATGTGTTGGGGAATAAGTTGCACAGATTTATTCGGGGTGAATAGTTAAATACAAATTTAATTCTTATAATTATTACTAGCATGAATTAATCCTATATTAATTCAAATAATAATCCAACAACAAATCATGCATATAATTAATTCACGTAAATCCTACGCATGCGGAATTCTACGAGTTTACGTGAACGTACCTCTTGGGATGGCAACGGTCTGGCTGATTAGACTAACCAAAAGAACTTCCCAAGTATTCCCTTAATCCTTGTTCGACTATCCGGTGGTAGGACACTTGTGAACAATTAACAAAAGGAAAATAAATTATATTGCACCACCTTTGTGGATTTACTAATTTTTCTAGCACATGGAATTGTCCTTGGGAATGAAAGAGTCATCCCCTATTTATAGAGCATAGGTGGTCGAAATTTTGGGTAGAAAATAATGTGGGAAAATCTTTTCTTGATCTCCAAGAAATCTTGAATATATCTCCTATATTCTTTTTCTCATAATTATAATATTCCACAAAATCCCACCTACTCTTTGTTATGGAGTAATTTTCGAAAATTATAGGCAAGATTCCAAGATTTGGATCTTCTTGAATTTATGAGATATTCTTGTATTTCAAGAAATACATATCTTCCATAATATATTTTCAAGAAAATCAAGAAAATCTTTCTTGCCCTTAATTATCCAAATTTTTTGAAATTATCTTCATGAATAACCAAGTGGGAGATTTCTTGATTTTAATGAGATAATCTTGTATTCCAAGAATACATATCTTCATTCCATAACAAAATTCAAAGAAAATCTTTCCCCCCTTTTATCCATAAATTTCGAATTTTATGAGGAAAAATAAGCAACAATATTTATTTTATTTTAAACACCTTTTTCAGTTATTGGACTATATGTTGGGCTACTCAGGGGGCCTTTAGGAGAATTAAGATTGGACCTTCCAATGGATCTTGAATTATCAATATTGAGCCACAATACTATTCAAGCCCATAAATATTAATTAATCCCACTACATAATTAATATTGCACTATCCATCTTAACCCATATTACAGTCAATATGGCTCCCGATTATTATTTCACGTGTTTAAGATTATCTAGCCCATTAATTAATTCAAGCCACTGAAATAGATTTCCATTAATTAATATCTTTTGTCCTTGGTCAAGGAACGGTTCAACATTATTATCCATACCGGAAACTAATTCCACTTGCAAGATTTTATAGGATAAAGCTTATGAACCTCCCAAAGGGGCAAATCAAACAAGCGTACTTGCACACGATTCTTCGTATTAAATCTTAGCAATCACATGTGACCAATAATATTGCCCAAGATAAAAAGTATTGAATCTCGTTGATTCTCTACCCATGATAAGTCAAACCAATAGTTACCAACCACACGTGATCCTATTTAAGGAACGAAGATTAAGAAATAACGAACCACTGAGGTCTAATTCTTCCTTGTTCAGTTCTGAAGAATTTGTCCTCCTGTAGGTCCTATTCAGTGCATCAGTCATGCACTAGTGTAATCTCTTGGTCAAGACAAGCCAATCTGAGCCTTACACTTCAACCTTTCACGATGGGTTGTTCATTTCCATCTAGGTCGTGAATGGCATACTTTTAGTTACAAGGGACTGTTAATTTAATCTTCTGTGATCTGGTATCACTAAATTAACTACAATGTAACACGTACGAATTATTGAACAGTTATGCAGTAAATATATGTAACATTCGATAATATTTAAAGCATCAGTGATAAACAATTTATTTAAGTAAATAAGTCCGAAATTCAGTTTTGATTATACAAAGTAAAAAGCATACTTTCCAGTATAATCCCAACAATCTCCCACTTATACTCAAAGTCTACTTTTAAGTATACTACAACATGTCTCGTGTAGTTCCTAATTCGTGACATCTAATGTCACCTACACGAACCTAATAATTTCTCCCACTTATACTCAAAGCAGATTGGCAACGGTCTTGACACCCATTCCTTCCACATGTCTCTCGAATGTATTCAGAGGTAGACCCTTTGTGAATGGATCTTCTAGGTTGTCTTCTGACGCTATCTTTGCCACATCTATATCTCCTCTCTTAACAATATCTCGTATAAGATGGTATTTCCTTTCAATGTGTTTGCTAGCTTTGTGGGCTCTTGGTTCCCTTGAATTTGCAACTGCTCCGGCATTGTCACAATAAACAGTGATTCTGCTGGGCAAATTCGGAATCACATTCAAGTCCACTAGGAAGTTCTTGATCCAAACCGCTTCTTTTCACTTGCCTCATGACTTACATATTCGGCTTCCATGGTAGAATCTGCGACGATTTTTCGCTGACACTTCTCCATGTCAAGGCTCCTCCCCCCGTGCAAAACACACTACCGGAGGTAGATTTTCTGGAGTCTATGTCTGATTGGAAATCCGAGTCCGTGTAGCCGATGGGGATTGGACTATTTGACTGATAGATGAATTCCTCTCATGTCATCTATCTCCTTTTGCGTCTTAGGGCACATTTTCTTGGATAGATGAATTCCATGTCTGAAAGGTACGAAGCCTTTCTTGGAATCTTGCATCTTTGAATCGTTTCAAGACAAGTCTATGTATGAAGTTTTTATGGGTTCCTATCATCCTTTTCTTGCGATCTCGAGTGATCTTGATCCCAAGGATGTGTCTTGGCTTCCCTAAGTCCTTCATATCAAACCGCTTTTTTTGAAAGCTATGCCCTTTACGCCCGATAACACCTTTACATCGTTCCCGATGATCGTAATGTCGCTCACGATAATACTAAGAATACCAATGCAGCTCCGACACCGTTTTTGTACACACAACTTTTCGAACTCGTTTTGATCGAACCCATAAGACTTTATAACATGATCAAAACATTGGTTCCAAAACTCTGATGCTGTTTGAGTCCGTAAATGAACTTCATGAGCTTACAAACTAGGTGTTCTTGGCCTTTTTTCAATGAAGCCTTGGGGTTGTTGCATATAGATCTCTTCATCAAGACTTCCGTTAAGAAAAAGCCGTCTTGACATCCATTTGCCGATTTCAAAGTCGAGATGCTCAAAGAATCGATAAGAGAATTCGGATGGACTTAAGCATGGCTACCAGACGAAAAAAGTTTCCTCATAATCGATCCATTCTTTCCGAGTATAACCTTTTGCCACGAGTCTTGCTTTGAAGGTTTCCACCTTCCCGTCCGGTCCTCTTTTTTCTTTATACACCCACTTGCAACTAATGGGTTTGACCCCATTAAGTGGTTCGACTAGCTCCCACACCGTTATGAAACATAGAACCCATTTCGCTTTCATTCTTTGTTTTGCAAGAATCTACATCCTTGTCTTGGATTGCCTCGTCATATGTCCATGGGTCTGATTAAGTCTTGTCAGGAATCAAGTCCGAGGACTCTCCTATTCCCATGAATTTCTCTGTCAAGTTTCACAACCCTCCCACTGACGAGGTTCGGTTGTGTAAGTGTGTCGTTTGGTATATCATCTTGTCTGAATTGGCATTGAGGTTTGCCCCTTAGCTTCATTTAAGGTAATCTCACTGGTCTTCTTTTTCGTTCATATAGTCTTCTTCCAAAAAATCTAAAGTGGGTGCTTATTACCACCTTTTGATCTTCGGGACCATAGAACATACACCCTTTTTGTTCCTCGGGGTATCCTACAAACAACCTTAATTACGATCGAGGATCTAATTTTTCCGCTTCCTTGTCTAACACGTGGGGCGGACACCCCCAAATTCTCAAGTGTCTCATACTGAGGCTGCGCCCACCACAATTCTTTGGGAGTTTTGGGAACCGATTTGGATGGCACCAAGTTCGAATGTAAGTTCTTTGTTTCAAGGCATGACCTCGTAACGACTTGGGAAGATCCGCATAACTCATCATAGATCTAACCATTTCCAAAAGAGTTATGTTTCTTCGCTCTGCAACCCGATTTTGTTGAGGGTTCCGGTGCGGTGGTCGGATGCAATCCCTTCATCGATAAGTAGTTCAAAAACTCATCATTTGAGGTATTACGCCTCCACGATCGGATCATAGAGACTTGATCGTTTTTCCCTATGATTCTCTGCTTGAGCCTTAAATTCTTTGAATTTCTCAAAGGTCTCAGTTTATGCTTCATAAGGAAAATATAACCGTACCTTGAGTAATCATCAATAAAAGTGACAAAATACTCATAACCTCCTCTTGCTTTGGTTGACATTGGACCACATACATACAGTGAAACGATCTCTAACACTTCTTTGGCTCTATTCCCTTGGCTCCAAATGCCCTCTTGGTCATTTACCCTCCAAACATGATTCGCGAGTTGAATTGGTTCAACTTGGAGAAACTCCGGTGAACCGCCTTTTCACCAACCTTTGGATCCTCTTTGGATTTATATGACCTAATCTTAGATGGCAAAGAAGTGTCTCGTTCACGTTTGATGAACGTTTTTTTTTTCTCGAAAAGCAGATTGATGTGTTATAGGATGCATTTAAGTGAGTGGTGTGCACGATTAATTGTATAGAGATTATTCGACAACGTTCCATGACAGATAAATTTATCAAAAAGAGAAATGGTAACAAATTTATTAAAAGTAACCGAATATCCATCATGAAAAAGTTTTAAAACTGAAATTAAATTCTTTTCTAAAACTCGAACGCGTAAAAAATCTCTTAAAATTAAAACTCGCCTTCAAAAGACGGGTTCACTTCTCCCATTGCTTTCATTTGCCACTCTCGAAGATCGCCGCCCGGTGTGATGAGGATCTCACTCCCACTAAGTTGCAGGGTCCGTTTGAACCCCTGTAAAGTGAAACAATCATGATCAGTGGATCCCGTATCCACCACCCATAAATGGGAGGCATACTCCGCTAAACAAGTTTCAACAACTAGTGCGTGAGAATTACCTTCCTTTCCATTCCTTTTGGAATTAGAACAGGCTGACCTCGAGTGTCCTACTCTCCCGCTTTCCAAAACTTTCCTCATGCTTGATTCCATGCTCTTATTTGATGTTGAGTCTGCTTGGTTCAACTTTCTTCTCTTTTCACCATCCTTATCACCATTTGACCTAGGATGAAAAGAAGATTTATGTCTTCCCAAGTTCTTTTCCTCGCGCTCCCTTTCCCTTTCAACCAAAGTGAGAGCATTTACAAGATCATCCACTGTAAAATCTAGATCTTCCATTAGATACTCAAGATAGTGGTGATTATAGCTCTTTGGTAAGGATTGGAGAATGAAATCAATCTTACTCTTGAAATCACATTTTTCGCCGAGGATCTCAAGTTCCTCAAATAGTACCATAACCCTAAGGACGTGCTGCGCTGCAGTCATCCCTTTTTCCTTTTTTAATTTAGCAATTTCTTGCTTCACACTTTGGATTGCCATATGGGTCTGATGTGCGAACATCGCTTCGAGATTCTGTAAGATGTCTGCAGCTGACTCATATTCTTGATGAAGGTGTCTCAACGCATCTGACAGAAGTGCTAGAATTGTATCGTTCATCAATTCATTTGTCAGCTCCCATTCACCATAAATCATCTCATCCCATATTCCGGCGTCCTTAGTTGGTTTTTCGGGTTTTGTGTATCAAGTACCCATTTGGAAGGTGATGCGGTTAGGACAGGTTTTAGTTTGTATTTCCAATCAAAATAGTTTTCACCAGTAAGCAAATTGTCTTTAAGTATATTGAATAGTGGATTAAAAGGTTGCGACATGATGAACCGAAATAAACAATAATATGCATAAGCACAAAATTATCACAAGGTTCGATCACATGCATCATATAAAATCTCAAAAAAAATATGAACATGCATCAACCAACATCTCAAAATAGTTTAAATAAGCCACGTGGGGTAGGTCATTATTTAAACACATTCAAGCAGGTTACAAACAAGAACAGTTACAAACCTTTAATATCCAGATTAATAGTTGGCTCCCACTTGACCAATATAAAATTGACAGGGACTTCGGGGAAGTATATGCATATCAATTTTATACCTAAGTAATAACCATGATTAAATATAGGATTATTATTTCGCATTGAACGAGCCTCGTGGGGAGGGTCATCGTCGCCACTAATAATAATCCGCAATCATCCATTTGGAATTCATTCATGTGAAAGCTAACTTGTGACCGTCCCGTGGGGGGAATTTCTCCAAAAGAATTCACAAATAAATAAATCATGGAGGTCAAAATTAATTCAATTTTATTATCCGGAATAAAATTGTCAATTAATTATTTAAACATACTTAGTAATTTTTTGAAGGTGAGATTTTTCATTGGGCAACTCTCATGCAAACACATTTAAACAAATTAAATAAAACATAAGATGACACAATAATAAATCTAGCAAAGCAGAAAAATAAACATATTGGGTGTTGGGAGTTGAATTTAATAAAGATATGATTTTGATTAGATCCCAAAACCCCTGAGTATGACTTGTTCAGAATAATCTTGATAGTTGAGTCAGGATTCAGTTTTAGAGTATTCAGGATGTTATCTGCAAAATGTATAGTCAAGCAGATATAGATCAGGTTAGGATCTGAAGATTCTGAAGAACTCAGTAAGTTTCTGAAGAAACCGAAGTTTCAGTATGAAACTGAAGTTTCTGAAGTTTCAGTATGAAACGAAGAAACTGAAGACTCAGTATGAAACTGAGATACTGAAGACTCAGTATGAAACTGAGGAACTAAAGACTCAAAGATGAAGACTCAAGATATCGGTCCAAGACATCCAGAAAGACTTCGTAAGACGCTGAAGACTCAAAAGACCACAAGACTCGAAAGACTCAAGACGTAAGAAGATCAAGAATCAAGATCAAGAATATCAAGGCACAAAGAATTCATCAAGACTCAATAATGTACTGAATGCTCAGTATAAACCTGAATGTTCCGAGGCACTGAACATATCTATCTGAAGGATGCACTACTGAGAAGATCGCGATTCCTTAGAAAAATAGATATTGCCCAAGACATTCAAATGCAGACAAAAGGAACTAAGACAAAGTGTTGTTAAGGTTATATCACTTTCGAGAGATTGTAACCAAAAGAGCCGCCATCGTTGTCTACCTTTAACCGGAGACAAAAGTCAAAAAGAGGAAGACAACAACATGCCACCATATCGACACTAACAAAGGATGTGTCGCCGAAAAAGATGTCAGAAGTACTAAGTTCCAGACTGCAAAAAGTGAAGACCGGCTACATGAAAGGCTATTGCCTAAAACGTGTTAGGGAGTGTCAAACCCTAAATATAGCCATTTCTCACACACCATAAGAAGGAACTCTCGGAGCTATCTCTCCAACGGATAGTTTTTCAAGAGTGACCTTGGTGTATGCCTATAAATACTTGTGACCTTCTACATTGAAAGGTTACGGAAATTTGTAAGCAACTCAAGAGCTCAAACTTATTATTGCAAGTTGAAGCACTTTCGAAAACCCAAGAATTTCCCAAGTGCTTTATATTGAAGAGAGCTCATTAAACTAAGCCTAGCTTGATAAGATATATCCAAAGCTTAGTCGAGATATCCTAGCCTTTGCATTGTTCTTTATTGTAAAGGATATCTCATTCTAGTTGAAACCAACCAAGAAACCCCAAACCCTTTATAAGGTAGTTTGAGTGTGATTGTTGGTGAGATTGAGTTGTCAAAGAGTGAGTAAACTACAGAGGTAGTCGAAAAGCTCTAGAGAAGAAGTTAGTAAGCTACTTGTGGTAGTCCTAAAGCTTGTGTGAGTTGAGTAAGTAAACTACAGAGGTAATCGAAAGCTCAAGGTCGGGTTGAGTAAGTAAACTACGAGGTAGTCGAAAAACTCGTAGAGTTGAGTAAGTAAACTAACTGAGAGGTAGTCGAAGCTCAAGGAAGTGATTAGTGAATTTCTCTCAAGAGATCGAGAGAGAGGGACGAAGCAGCTTGAGTCTCCGAACCACTATAAATTGTTGTGTTCTTTGCTTTCTATTTTGCTTTGCTTAATCTGTTGCATATATTCCCGAAGCATATTTTCATCGACATTTCAGGTTGAATCAATCCAATTGAAGTTACATATAATTGAATCACGACCTAATCACTATTCCATTAAAGGAAGGTTTTTGAAAAAAAGCTTAAAACGCAGTATAAACTAAGGGCCAACCATTCCACATCCGAGTAGCTAGAACGGATAGTTACCAAACCGAACTTACTCTTTCCGAGGGTTCAAGAAGTTAGTTATCCGATCCAAGCAACTCGTGATCTTTGAAAACTTCGGGACTCAGGTTGGGATTATCCGAGGTATCCGAAAAGCAGCCGGATCACCGTCTCGCCAGACTTTGACTCGGAGCGATCCGTGTTTCTCGGGACCAAATCATCGACAACCTCGACCCAAAGCCGACCTCGATGAAAAAAAGTTTTAAAAAACACCGAACACGCCAGATTCCCCCCATACACGTGTAAGACTTCGTTTTGCCCGGACCAACAAGTGGTATCGGGCGATTGGTTTAACTTGACCACCGCTTTGTTGACCTAAGTTTTATTTGCTAAAATACTTGTGGTCTATCCTGAATCGATCTTATTTGGTTGAATTCTTAAAAAGACTCGGATAAAATGTCTTCTAAGAAACTTCCCATGTTCTCGATTGGAGAACTATGATTAATGGAGATTGAGAATGCAGGCACACCTGTATTCTAAACATGAACGAATGTGGAGAGTGGTCTCTGAAGGGCCATTCCAATTTACTGTGGTGAATCCCAGAGGAACAGAAAATGAGAGAAACGATCCCAAAGCAGAATTTCCTAAGTCTGATGACCAACTGACTCCTGAGGAGAGGAAGTTAGTCAACCTAGACTATATTGCTAAAGACACAGTATACAGTACAATTGATGATGGTGTGATGGGAATGATCTCTCACCGTAATACCGCAAAAAGAAATTTGGGATACATTAGTCAGAATGTGCGAAGCGCACGATCATATCAAGGAAAACAAACTTTCAGTTGCAATTGGAAAGTTTGATAGTTTTGAAATGGAAGAAGGTGAATCTATTGACAAATTAGAAGTCAGATTCACTAGCATTATGAATGATCTAAATGCACTTGGAAAGAAATATCCACAGAGAGAAGTTGCATTGAAAATTCTTAGAGGTCTTTCTAAGAAATGGGATATACATGCAAAGGGTGATTGAAAACACCAAAACATTAATTCAATGCCATATCAACAAGTCTTCTCGAAATAAAGCCTATGAGTTCGTAATTGATAAGAAATCCAAAAAGGCTGACAGCAAAGATGATTCATCATCTAGTAAGAATGTCGCTTTTAAAGCCAAAGATAAAACCTGTAAAACTAGAGAGTCTGAGAACTCCCTTGCTAAAAATCAGGATGAGCTTGAGGATAAGCTAAAGACCGATGGCAAGGAGGTTTGAAAAGACTTAATAGTTGATATGGAAAATACAAAAACTATTACAGAATCACAAAAATGCGGAAGAAACCCGAGAGGACGATCAACTGAGAAGAAGAAGGACCTGAAAGCTGAGGGATCTTCATCCAAAAGGAAGGACTCCAAGTCCAAAGAAGAAAGTGATCAGGATGATGATGCCAACAGATGCTATAATTGCCAAAAGAAAGGTCACTTCCAGTATGATTGTCCAGATCTAAGTGCTAAGGAGAGAAGAGAAAGGCAAGCTAAAAGAGACAAGAAGTTCTCTAGCAAAAAGGCCATGGTTGCAGAAGAAGAACATTCTGAGGAGGGATCTAGCTCTTCAGATGAAATATTCTCAGACAATGAAAGTGATGACATCTGTCTGATGGCCATTGAGGAGGTAAACTCTTCTTTCTCTGTTGTTGCTCCTACACTAGCACAAGAGTTGTCAAGTTCAATTGTAAACATTCATTTTGACCTGATGGATTCTTTTGAGAGTCTAATGAAGGACTATGCTGTTTTACAAGAACTGCTAAATGAAACTCAAGAGCAGAATAAAGAACTGAAAGCTGAAAATCTAAAATGGAAAGACTCTAGCAATACTGAAATCACTTCTCAATTAATGGGAGCTACTGATGAACTGGATGTTCTGAAAGTACAACTCTCAGAGAAAGAGAAGTTGATAGTGACCCTAACTGAAAAGCTAGAGAAATCCATCAAGAGATTCAAATTGATCGAACTAAGTTCAATGACCTCTCTCGAGAAGCATGAAACTCTACGTAAATGTGAGGATAGTGCATGTAAGAAGCTAACTCTATTGAATCTGCATCTAAAGTAATAGATGAAATTGAGTTACCAGAGATCTGCCACTATAAAAATCTGGATTGGGATACATTCGGGGGAACCTCACAAGGTCATCTGAATCTTTGCATCAAGTAGCAAGAAGACAATCTTTGTAAAACCAGTGGCACCCACACTTCAAAATGAAGAAATGCCCAAGGTTGTAGACAAGGGAAAAGGACCCATGGTTTCAGTAAAACTGAATGATTAGGTAGTGTTGGGAAATTTATAGTTTTGATAAAAGTTCCAGAAACACATGTAATAGGACCAACAGACACATAGGTAATCGATGTTTATATTACCGCTTATAGAATACCGATTGATAATTCTTGATAGAACAACCGATGTAATAGATAGGTCACATATTGAGGGGGAACCTCAATATGTATAAGTCAGATTTGAAAATCCAAAGAACAGCTGATATCCGACAGGCCAGAATGCTAGAGAAGAACAGAAGATCGATCTGAGTCGATATCTCACCGGGTCATAAAACTCAAACTCGTAATACTTGAAGATCGGATGACTTCGGAAAGATCGCACGGAAGACCTACATCACCGAACCGCTAGTTGAAGCTAAGTCAAACCCAAGCACCGGAAGACTCCATCGTGTAGACCGATCGGGCCCGACCGACGTCGAGTCTCCGGTGAAAACCGATGTTTCACCTAATCATACGCCTATGATCCGAACAAGAAGAATGTCAACCTTAGTTGGAAGAACAAACACCGAAAAGTGCGTCGTTAACAAATAAGAACAAGACACGATGATCGGAGCCCACAATTAAAGGGATTTGATGTTGTTCTCTCTAACGGCTATAAAATACAAGTTCACGCTTTTTCATGCCGCCTTCTCAAGACGCCACATCAATCAAGCAAACCTACCTAATATAGCCCGAAATTCAAATTGCTCTCCAACGACTCTTTGATTTCAAGGTCTATAAATATGGGATCACACTTCAGAGTGAAACACTAAACACCGAACAATCAAGAAGCTCAAGCAATTATCGATTTCCATCGAAGAACACGATCAAGAAGATTATTTTATTAAGTGTTCATCCCATAAGTTCTTAGCATAGAAATCTTTTCATCTAGCTGATAGGCTACCTTAAACACTAGAAAAGATTTCATAGTTGGAACCAAAACAATCTTATCCAAACCCAAGTTAGGTTAAGTTGTTTAAGCAAGATTTCAGACTAGGGTTTCTAGTTCTGATTTCTGGGATCGGTTGAGTGAGAACTCCTTAAATATCTGTCGGTGGTCTTGTGTTGAACTAACACATAAAACTAAGTTCAGTTGGTTAAGTTGGTGCCCCTTGTGATAGGGAAGAGTGGACGTAGGACTGGTTTGTCCGAACCACTATAAATCTTGTGTGCCTTTACCGCTTTGATTAACTGTCTACACAATTGCACACAACCTTTAAAGCGCATACATATTCTAAGTTGAGATCAGCTAGCACCAAGCTTCTGATCTGATCAAGCTTTGCCAGATCAACCGGTTAAAACACTAACTTTGGAATCGATTTATAAAAATTGTTTTTCACGGGTAAAACTTAAGCTTCCGCACACATCGATTAAACCGATAGTTACCAACTAATCTGCCAGCGATTAGTAAGTTGGTTATCACCAAACCGATTCACTCAAGACTCTAATCAAATTAATCGCCTCACACCGATCTGCGACAAAAAGTTTTGAAGTCTATTCACCCCCTCTAGACTTACGCCCTCACTAAACCCGTTAAAGGACCTACAAGTGGTATCGTGAGCGGTTGGTTCTCTGGACCAATCGACTTTTGTGTATCATCGATTCTTGAGGAAGAATCTTTGTGGTCGATCGAATCGATCTTGAAAAAACCTTCTTAAAACTCATTCATTTTCCAAAACACTCAAAGATGGATAACACCTCGGTATGTATCATGATCTGCCAAGTTCTCAATCGATGAGTATGCAGATTGGGCCATATATATGTCCAACCATCTAGGTTCGATCAAGGGCGTAATGATGGAAGTCATCGAAAGAGACCCATCATCATATATTACGACAACCTGCGGTTGGAGAGATCCGACTTTGCCCCGAAGTCTTGTACGAAAAAAGCCCAAAATTTGATGGATGCAGAGGAAAGGAAATCAGATACTCTAGATATTATCGCAAGGCATATTATCATGAAAACAATGGATAAGGTCACCAAGGAAAAGATTAAGTATCTCAAATCTGCGAAAGCAATGTGGGATACTCGTCAAATATCGAGGAAATGACCGGATAAAAGACAAACTGCCGCAGTTTAACCGGTAAAGTTCGAAAAAATTGAAGATGTTGCCAAATCTAAACCATCAATGAACTCGATGGAAGGATTACTATGTCAATAAACAAGCTTCGAGAACTTGGTAGAGATGTCCGATAAAGATATCAACTACAAAATTTTAAGGTCTCTCACCAAGAAATGGGACATGAAGGTCACGAGAATCAAGGATTGCCAAGACATTTCAAAAATGAAGCCAAGTAGCTTGTTCTTGAGTCTTAAAGCTCACGAGTTCGATTTAATTGAGAGAGGACAAAGCGGATGAAGATGAGGTGCCCGCCGAAGCCTCAACTTCCAAATCGGGCTTGCTTTTAAGGCAACCAAAGAAGAGATTGAAGACCAATGAGCCCATTGAAAACATCATAAGTCGAGTAATCAGACGCTTCCGCTACTTGCGAAAACTAGAGAAATCAAATACTAACCGGGTAAGTATCGAAGATTCTATAAAGATTATCAACATAAATGAGGAAGAGATAGGAGATCACACAAATGGATCTCCGAGAAGAACCCGGATCCGATGATCGGAGAGATCACAGAGATGAAAGGAAAAGAGATAATCTAAATGATGAGAGAAGAGATAACCAATCGATGGAAAGAAGCTCAGACTACTATCAAAAAGGAAAATCACCGATAGATCATACGATGCGAGGTGATTCACCGAAGAAAAAATTTAAGTGGATCAAGGAGTGCTTCAATTGTGAGAAGCCAGTCACTACAAAGTATGAGACCCGGACTGGCCAAGAGAAAGGAAGAAAAGAGGAATGAAGAGAGCAACGCTTCTGAGGACGAAGAAAAAGCCATGGTTCTTAGTTTACATCGCCAGAATTGACGATTAGATTCAGCCCTCGAGGACTCTGGATACTCCTCTGAGAAGATTTGTCGACGTCGGCCAGATCTTTGTTTCTATGGAAATGAAGATCGATATTCTCTTGGGATGATGATGAGATCTGCTGATGGCCAAGGAGGACCAATCTGGTAACCTCCAAACTGCTTTGTTCGCTTCTACACTGCTATCATTAGCACACCGCCGAGATTGACTGCTGACTCTACTCGAGCAATTGCTTGAGGATCTCTCAATGCAAGAGACAACTTATCGCTATAGTGGAAAGTCGAAATGATAAAGGTGAGGACCGTAAATAATCACCTTGCTAAAGAGAATGATCTCAAGAAAGCCTCTCGAACTTAAATCGGCCAAACCGCCGTAAGGCAACCGAGGAATTTAAAATTCGAAGTTAAAGCTTCGATCGGACAAAGCAGATCAAAGATCACCGGCAATTAACAAACAAAGAAAGCGATGACTTCAAAAATCCTCGCAAGCAAAATTCGATGAGTCGTTCCGAAAGCATGAAAGTCTAAAATCATCCGAGGATAATCTGTAAAGAAAATAGAGGTTTTTACAAAATCATCTAAAACCGCTCAAGACATGAACACCTATTTTCGAACAACGATTAACAAGAAGAGACTTGGGTATGAGAACCCTTCCACATCCTCAAAAGCCCCTACCGATTCATCTCAAAAAGGTGTAATCGACGAAGTTTACACAAAGATACACCAAAAGCCAAACATGTATCTAATAAGGAAAAAGACTAGTTGAAAGGTAAGGCGGGTGCCAACCGTAAGGGGAAATGTAAATGGACCCCAATCGGTAAAGCATCGATTGAGAATCAACAAGAACCCGTTTCTTACGAAGAGACCTCAACTCGATCAACAGATCGAGAATCGAAAAAGACAACTCCGTAAAAGGGAAGTCCAATCGAGACCCAATCAAGGTCACCGCCTAATAAGCATGCTTCGTAAACCGCAAAAACCACCTATGCCGAAAAAGATATGAATCTTTTGATGGTAGCAATGTATTTACCCCTATAATCGAAATCTAGGGTCACGCACTGTAACCACAATCGATGAAAAGAAGACAAACAAAAAAAGATAAATCCCAAGTCTTCTAAGTCACCCAAGGTTCACACTAATAATCATACTAATCGAAAAGATATAAAGAGACGTATGATTATGTTGATAGGTATGGGAGACAAATCAGCCCTTTTGATCTAACCGATCACAATAGAAGTGCTCGCTTGTATGGATCCCCAAAACTAATCCTAACCCCTCAGACCCAATCCAAAAGGGGGTACCTAAAGCCCGATTTGCTCAGGGATCGCGTGGTCCGCCAACAAAGGAGGTGTGCAAGCAACTATCCGGGTACATCGATAGTGGATGCTCAAGGCACATGACCGAAGCAAACATCTCCTCGCCTCTTACATAGAAACGAAAGGCCGTGTGTACTCTTCGGTGATGATAACTTTGGTTATACCAAAGGATTCGTAACCTTAGAGAATGATGATGTACAAGTAACCGAGTCTCAGATGTCGAAGGTCCAAGCACAACCTACTATCGATTTCTGAATTTCATGACAACGGATTCAAAGTGTTGAGTTCTCGATCGACCAATGCACTATCAAGAATCGAGCCACTCAATGATTTTTTTGCTAATCGTTTCAAGGAAAGGGACGATCTACACAAATTGGATTGAAATAGCTTACCCAAGAAATGCATGCCCGATTGTCAAGAGTTCCAAAAGTAGCAGTTGGCTCGCACAAAAGAATGAGCCATCCTAACTTTAAAACTCTTAATAAGATAGCAAGGATGTCTCTAGTGGAAGGACTTCCGAATGAAGTATTTTTTAAAGGATCGCATATGTACTACATGTCGAAGGGAAAACAGTCAAAAGCTTCATTTAAGGGAATTCGGGACCGCATCCAAAGCAGATCTTCGGTTGCTTCATATGGATCTATTTGGACCAGTTATACCAAATCTCAACGGACGAAATATACTCGTAATCGTGGATGACTATTCCAAGTTTACAGGTTATATTCTTACATAAGAAGAATGAGACGACAACGAAGATACCGAGTCCGCTAAAAAGATTACAAAATGAGAAGGGTGTCGGTGTAGTAAAAAAATCGACGATAAAGGTACGAATTTACGAAACTCTTTTATTCTTGATTTTTGCTCTAAGTTTGGTATACAAAGACGAAACATCACCGCAAAGGAAGCCACAACAAAATGGAGAAGCGAATCGGAGGAACAGAACTCTCAAAGAAGTTTCGCCGCACGACGATGTTAAATTGAACATGCAATACCAAGCCGCTTTCAAGGGCGTATAATCAACACTGCATGCCATACTCGTAATCGCATGTCTTCGACTAAGGCTCACTACAAAACACCCTATGAACCGTGGAAGGACGAAAAAACCTCGTGTCTCTTACTTCCATGTTTTTGGGTGTAAGTGTTTCATACACAACAATGGGAAGAGTCGATTGAAGACTTTTGAGGCCAAGTCGATGAGGGTATATTCTTAGGATATTCCTCATCTAGCAAGGCTTTCGGGGTTTACAACAGATTTAACCCTACTTGTGGAAGAAACACCCCATGTAGTCTTTTGATGAAGCATCTTCGAACAAGAGAAATCGCCTCGAACAAGATGTACCATCAACAAGTACTGATGCTCGAAAATGGATCGGTTAATGATCAAGGAAAAAGAATCGAAACCGTAACGAAGATACATTCCAGATCTAAATGATTCACCGATCATTCGCATCCCAAGGTACGAAAAGACCGTTTATGAAGAAGTTCGTCTGGTGAGAGATAAGATCAATCGAACCATCCGGTTCGGGGAACACTGAAGTTCCCACGAACGGACATCGACACATGATGAGTCCAACATCACCGAGACATGTTCTTATCAAGTGGATCATAATTACGCACCACCCCACCTTAGTAATGAACCTTTATCGAAATGGATGATGTTCTCCAAACCGACGCAAATCGTAACGAAGGACACGGATAACCGGTCATCCAACCGATCCGATCATCGGAGACCCATCCGATAAAGTTAAAACTAGACATCGATTGGTGAAAGTGCCATGTATTCTTTGTTATTTGTCTATGAAGGAACCAACAACAATAGAGGAAGCTCTACAAGACGCAAGTCGGATTCTAGCCATGCAGAAGAGCTAGAACAATTCGGCGGAAATCAAGTTTGGGAACCGGCAGACCGACCAAATCATCAAGACGTAATTGGCACGGTGGGTTTTCAAGAACAAGAGAGATGAGAAAAATGTCATCACCGTAATAAGGCAAGACTTGTTGCTAAGGGGTATTCACAATCGAAGGAATTGATTATGACGAGACCTTTGCACGATCGCTCGCCAGAAGCCATTCGTTTTCTTATCGCATATGCTTCCCAGAGGGTTCAATCGTGTATCGATGGACGAAAGAGTGCATTTTTAAACGGGGTACTAGCAGAGGAAGTTTATGTCGAACAACCTCCGTGCTTCAAAAGAACAACCAAGTGTACCGCTTACGAAAAGCTCTTTATGGTTCTAAACAAGCTCCTCGAGCTTGGTATGATACACTCTCTCGATTCTTGATCGACAAAGGGTTCACTAAAGGAACAAAGGATGAACCTTATTCGAGAATAGAAGATGGAGAAGATATTACGATGGTTCAGATCTCACGTGGGCGACATCATCTTCGGATCTCCTAACAAGAGTCTATGTGAAAAAATTCAAGAAGTTCGATGCAAGGGAAGTTCGAGATGTCCATGATGGGACGATGAATTACTTTCGGGTCTCCAGTGAAGCAAAGTGCATAAGGAATATTCATCTCGCTTAAGCGAAGCACACTAGAATTTATTGGCTAAGTTTGGAGTTCAAAATTGCAAGGAAGCCAAAATTCCTATGATGACCGGATTCAAGATGGATCCGATGAGGATGGTCGAAAACAAATCGTAAAGAATATAGGGCTCTCATTGGATCTCTCATGCACTGATCGCAAAGGGCACTGGATATCACCTTTGCATGGGTGTATGTGCCGCGATTTCGAGCAAATCCAATGCAAAGCCACCTAGAAAGCAGACTAAGCGGATTCTTAAGTATCTGAAGGACAAGAAACCTTGGTTTATTTTACCCATCGATGATAATCTAGAGCTTAGTGGGTATTCTCGATTACGATTATGGAGGCCGCAAGATTGACAGAAGTCAACCTCGAACATGTCGATTTTAGGAAGTAAACCGATCTCGTGGTTTTTCAAAAAGCGCACATCGATTCATGCATATCTACTAATGGGCGAATATATGGGTCGCAGGAAGTCGCCGCTCCCCAATCGCTCGGGCTTAGTCAGCAGCTGAGGGATTATAACATCGTAGCTAAGAATGTACCAATATTCTGTGACAGTAATAGTGCTATTGCAATCACTCAGAATCCTGTTCTACATACAAGATGCAAGCATGTGGATGTCAGACACCATTTTATAAGAGATCATGTTGAAAAGAAGAATATCGAATGGAAAAGGTTCACACCGATTTATTCTAAAGTCGATATTCTAACCAAGCCACTAAATGAGATTAGATTCGAGAATTGTGTAATGAGCTAGGGCTTCTGGATCTTGGAGAAAAAGCACCTAAAATGATTGATGGATTGTTCTTCAGAACCAGCTGGTTAAGAGACTAACCAGGCTGAAAGGAATCAGTTGAGTTTGGTATCTCAATCGATCGTAAGATCGATCAAGGAACTGATGTGAGAAATCGATCAGATTTACGAAGTTATCGATTAAAGGAACCGATCGATTTAAGGTTTATCGATTACAGGAAACGCACAATTTAAAAGGAATATCCGATTAAATCAACAAGGTTATTTTACATCTTTGTAAGTCGATTTAAATGATATTCAACAAGCAAGATTCACAGATTAAAGCCTACAATCGCATAAGAAAGCGTAGAATTTACACAACAATGGAATAATAGAACTTTTCATTGATAATGACCCGAAGGTCAAATTACATTACAAGTTACAAGTACAAAGGACCCGGAGGTCAGTACATAAGTCATAACCGAAAACCCTAAACCTATAACCCTAAACCCTCATCCTAACCCAAGAAGAAAGGAGGAGAGAGAGATTTTAAATCGATGCTCTCATTTTCCCCCCACTTAACAAGGGTGAGAGAGGCTTTAAAGAAATCCTAAAGCCGCCAAATCAAGCTAAAACCAAATGGAGCGAGAGCGGCGTTGATAGGATTTCTAAGCCGTGAGCCCTTAGACCAAGTCAATGGACTCTCCAAATTTGTTAAATGGAGCACATGTGCCAAGAAATTGGTTCAAAGACCTTATGGGCACATGTGTCGATGAAAAAAATTGAGTTGATATACTGAAGATCACCGTTGTCCGATCAAGACCGTATATCAAACTCATGTTTTATATCGATCGAGTCTGTTGATGCCGGTTACGCCATAACGATAGACACAAGGTGCATACGGTTAGGAGAAGTCTTCTTCGATTCTTGACAATGAAGATCCGCCCACCGTGGTGGTAAAGAGCTTAGCAACAATTGTATGTGAAATCTTTGATGACGACGAAAACAAAGGATAAGGGACACACAAGGTTGATTTGAGAAGTCAAAATCATTGAAAAAGGGTAAAGATGTTTGCCTAAGTTTCAATTTTAAATAAGGGTTCACCGTAATGCATGTTTTTACAAAGAAAGATAAGTATGGTGAATGGGTTATGTTGTGTAAAACATTGGTCCAATTTATAGAGGCCAAGCAAGGTGCAAATGCAAATTTGATTTCAAAAAGCCTTCTAGAGAAATTTGCATCACAAGGACAAATGTAGAAATCACGCCGATGATAATTGATAAATTCTACGGATTGACATATCAAGATATACGCATTTATAATTACGAAGATCCGTCAAATCGCCCAACTTAGGGAATAGAGACTACTATTCTAGACTAAGTTTTACAGAACACTTATCCCAAGAATTGGCTTGATCCGAGAAGAATCGATTAGGTCAACCAAAATCGATTACATACTGGCCCGATCGATATGGAAGATCACTGAACTTGAAACCTCAACAAATCGATATATCGATCTATGAGAAAATGAAATATCGGTTGAAGGGGGAACTTCAACCGATCGAGGAGGATCGAGGGAAATCGACACAAAATGAAACGGTCGATTGAAAAGAAATTTTGGGGAATTATAAGGTTTAGGCAGAAAACTAAGATCAACAAGTGGAATCAACTTCAAGTGGTATTGACCGATTACTATATCACCAATCGACATCGCCTTTTTTTCCTTTTGTTATTTGCTTATTCATCGGATTTTATCTGTTTTTATTTACCTTCATCAGACGATTACGTGTGGTGACGATCCCCGCAAATCATTTAATGCGGACGTAAGTACATGTATTAATTGCTACAAAATGAGCTTTTAAATCCAAAAGGTTTTCGACGTGCTTTTCCCAACCATTCGATCAAAACCGCTTAACTGGATCGCCTAATCTTTTCAAACGGTTGATCTTCCAAATCTTGTCTTTTTCCCTCCTCATCTTTATAAGGTTCATCAAAAACCCTACCGA
This sequence comes from Stenogyne calaminthoides, assembly GCA_037126765.1. Lineage (NCBI taxonomy): Eukaryota > Viridiplantae > Streptophyta > Magnoliopsida > Lamiales > Lamiaceae > Stenogyne > Stenogyne calaminthoides. The sequence goes on along the minus strand of JBBCBC010000010.1, from coordinate 22,302,763 downwards.
GTTTTCCAAATCACAAACCTGCGTTTTATTTTCCTCAAAACTCTCCAGATTACTTTTTGCGATTCAAAGTGTTTTTCTTAAGTCTCAAATCCAAAAAAACGAGAATCGTAATTTCGATAATTTGATGAATCATTCTTTTAAAACCATTGATCTTAAAGATTTTGTCAATCACTGATATCCTCAGATTATGTTTTATTGCTTCTTGATTTCCGCATATGTGATATTCTTAGTATTTATGCACAATTTTAACCGAATCTATCTTATCGTAGATGATCACTCACCAGATGGGTAAAATAATGTGCAACTATCTGGAATCGACATTAAGGATTGTCGAGGACAAGTTCGCATAATTTGGGGTGACAAAGGATCCAAATCAATGGAAGTAGAGGAAATTTCAAGAAAAGCAGGACTTGAGAAATATTGGCCGCTCACCGCAATCCAAAGGATGCAAAGATGAAGCCCTCGAATTAAATAAGGAATTTAAGGGTGGATCTGAGATGCTCCAGGAGAAGAACTACTTTCGATAGTCACCGGAGAAGAGATCAGACTGACGAATGAGGATATAACTCGTCTGTTCAGCCTACCAAAAGGACGAATCTCGCCTGCTCACTACAGGGAGAATCAAGATGAGCCGATCGAAACGAAGCTCATCGAGAGGCCGACAAACATCATACGTCGAAGCTTGTCGCCAATGCTCAAGAGGAAATACCGATTGTTGTTTGATATTTTGTCAAAAACAATTATGGGTATTTCATTCAAATTTCATGCTCTTACATCACTCAAATCAGACAAAGATGGTCAGTAATAATTGATGAAGCCAAGAACATCAATTGGCATGGGTTCCTAAAGGCCATTCTACTCCAAGAACATGATAAATTTGGAGTTGATGAGTGGAGGCAGTCTATCTCAAGAAGAGGATTTGCGAAATATCCTACAAGACAAAAATGCCAAATGCCGATGGGAAACAGAATGGACCAAGCCCTACAAGACATTCCTCTCACCACTTTAGCCATATTTGGGGCCACCAGACGATGATATGCGCCAACTCCCCCAAAGACTAAGAAGGGAAAAGAAAGGAAGAAGAACTTCGCTTCACACCGTGCCCCCAAGAAAAAAAAACCAAAACGAAGGTCCGTGAAAAAGAGGTCAAGAAGGCCCAAGCAAGCCTACATGACTCGATGCTAGAAGATGAGTCGATGAAGAAAGAGCGCCAGATCGGGCTGTTGCCACAAAAAATCAGGTGAAAAATCGACAGCAAAAAGCTCGTCCGAGAGCTCGCCACCATTCTCGAGAAGAAGCACTAAATGCATTAACGATCTCCTTCTCCTCCACTAGCCGATTCACCACTCGAACGGTCACGAAAGCATGTCTCCTATTTTCTTCCACCCCGCTAACTCCGAAACTACATCGGTTTCCTCGAATTACATCGATTCGCGAACTCAAATGCAAATCAAGCGAACTGTAAATTTACCTGTGGAACCAAAGAATCGCTTCCACAGTTGTAACCTCTGCAGTTTCCAGAGCCTATCGACAACTTCCACTCTACTTCAAGACCACCGTAACCCTCCACATCTCATCAACCTAATCGATGATGCATACCCCGAAGTCTAGATCATCAAAGACCATCACAGGAAAATAGTCATAATGCAAATCGAACGAGAAATTGATGAGATGTATCCGAATCGGTCGCCCATCCTGCTATTAGAGAATAAGTTGGAGATCCTCACCGAGAGATCTCGATTAAAAAGCTTCTCGGATTTTATAATGATTATTGAGCAAATGGGCTAAGGCCGATGAGTTTGGCAGATTTTGATTTCGATATGAGGAAATCGCTAACGTATGATCACCACCGAGCCGATAACTACTGAATCTATCAAAGCTCGATCCACAGAAGCCGATTGACCGAACAAGGCGAACCGGAGATCGCTCAAGAAGCTCTCGGCCAGATGCTACAATGAAGGATACAGAGAGCTGATGATAGTGGAACTGTGTCTTTAGCTCATGACCAACCACCGGAGGCACAAACAATCGAGATCGATCAAGTGACGCAAAAACATTCCAACATCACATATAACGCCGATCAACTTCGGAGATCGATCATGTTTCAAAGATCTCCCCGAAGAAGAAATTGAGGGGAGGATAGCCGATCGTAGAGGCAGATGGCCTCAAAGAAATAATGTATCAAAGGGAATTGGCTATTTCCCAGATTGCAATATCAAAGATCGGGTTCTCCCAAATCGTGACCACCGTGATCTGCCGATCTTATAAAATCCGTGGATGACAAGTTTATTCAGGATCAACAACAAGTTTTTTTTTCGATGCTCACCGAAAAGCTCGATTTGGATGAAGACAAACTTGACAAACCGATCTTTACATTTTCTTCGCCATCGAATCTGTCAAAGATCGAAATGATCTCGAAGGTTCAACTTAACTACTCCAGCCTTCGTGCTTATCCGCTGCGTATCTCAACAGGCAATATCGATCGTTTGGTTCCCTAACTTCCCATCGTCCACGGTGCTTTTTGATCAAACCAAAAGGGGAAGGACGGACCGAGAAACCAATGACATGATCGTAACAATGTAAGATCTAATTCGATCATAGCTTATGGACAAAGACTAGACCATCCGGATCTCTTTGCTAATGAAGTCTCTGAAAAGATTGAAAAAATCAAAGGCAAGAAAGGTAGGCTGCTGCATGTCTTTGGGACATTACAAAAGGTAGTCAAGCTGGGTCTTTGGGACATCACAACTCAGACCTTTACTCGGACTAAAATAGTCACAAGAAGCACAAATTTAGCCAGATACAAAGCCGATAAAGAATCGCCGAGAAATCGCCCAAAGAGCTTTGAAGAGGCCCAAAAAGCGAAGAAGAAAGAAGGGCGTAAAAATTGACAGAGGCGTAAAATCAAGAAAATATTCGGATCGAGCGAAGAAAAGGAAAGGCCGGAAAATCTGTGCGGAACCTCACCGCCAAAGAAGAGTTGATGAGATCATTCCAAAAACCGCCGACACATGCTAAGAGGTTTGAGGAATGGAACAAGATCGGCGAAGTGAATGGCTTCGGATGCTTTTGTCCTAATCTTGTTCCACGAGAAGAATCTCCAGGATGATGAATTCCTCAACCGGTTAGAAAATAAATATCCGTATTTTACAAGTATCCGGAAAATGAGGCCAAACTTATCAATGTAAAAATATCTCGCCAAGAGTATGATCCGCCGATTACTCGAAGAAGGCAGATGGTTCATTTGATGATGGCATTTCAGATTCTACTTTGACATCCCGAGCAAAAACGCATATAATCGATCCTCGCCGGACCAATGATGTCAAATGGAAACTATATCGATCTTCAACGTCTTCAAGATCAAAGAGAGATGCCAAAGTATACAAGCCTAAAAAGTGGAAGAATCGTAAGACTTTTTCAGGATCGGCTATTTTTAAATTCAAACTTTTCCGATGTAACATGTAATCGACATATCTAATGAGAAAAGTTTATTTTTCGATCCTAAGACAAAATCTCATTGTCTTCCGATTATGTGCTCTTTATCGCTCTATATTTATCAACTTGTTTGGTTTCTCGGTGTTTTGGTTTTATCAAAAAGGAAATTGTTGGGAAATTTATAGTTTTGATAAAAGTTCCGTAAACACATGTAATAGGACCAATCGGACACATTAGGTTCGATGTTTATATTACCGCTTATAGAATACCATTGATAATTACTTGATAGAACAACCGATGTAATAGATAGGTCACATATTGAGGAAACTCAATATGTATAAGTCGAATCTGAAAATCCAAAGAACAAATTGATATCCGATGGCCGAATGCTAGAGAAGAACAGAAGATCGGATCGATCCGATCTAGTCGATATCTCAAATGAAGTCATAAAGCTCAAACTCGTAATACTTGAAGATCGATGACTTCCGGAAGATCGGACGAAGACCTACATCACCGAAAGTCCGCTAGTTGAAGCAAAGTCAACCCAAGCACGAAGACTCCATCGTAGATCGATCGATTCCGACCGATCGGTCACTTCTCCGTGAAAAACCGATGTTTCACCTAATCATACGCCTATGATCTCAACAAGAAGAATGTCGACCTTAGTTGGAAGAACAAACACCGAAAAGTCGCCTCATAACCAATAAGAACAAGACACGATGATCGAGTCCCGACAATTAAAGGGATTTGATGTTGTTCTCTCTAACGGCTATAAAATACAAGTTCACGCTTTTCGCCATGCCGCCTCAAGACGCCACATCAATCCTCAAACCTCACCTAATATAGCAAAATTCAAATTGCTTCTCCAACGGCTCTTTTGATTTCAAGGTCTATAAATATGGGATCACACTTCAGAGTGAAACACGGAAACACCTAACAATCAAGAAGCTCAAGCAATTATCGATTTCCGCATCGAAGAACACGATCAAGAAGATTATTTTATTAAGTGTTCATCCCATAAGTTCTTAGCATAGAAATCTTTTCATCTAAATGATAGGCTACCTTAAACACTAGAAAAGATTTCATAGTTGGAACCAAAACAATCTTATCCAAACCCAAGTTAGGTTAAGTTGTTTAGCAAGATTCGCATCAGGGTTTCTAGTTCTCGATTTACAGGATCGGTTGAGTGAGAACTCCTTAAATATCTGTCGGTGTCTTGTGTTGAAATAACACATAAAACTAAGTTCGATTGGTTAAGTTGGTGCCCTTTGTGATAGGGAAGAGTGGACATAGGATCGGTTTGTCCGAACCACTATAAATCTTGTGTGCCTTTTACCGCTTTGATTAACCGTCTACACAATTGCACACAACCTTTAAAAGCAAGATACTTATTCTAAGTTGAGATCACTAGCACCAAGCTTCGATCCGATCAAGCTTGACACTTCACCAACCGTTAAAACACTAACTTTGAATCTGATTTATAAAAACCGGTTTTTCACGGGTAAAACTTAAGCTTCCGCACATCGCTTAAACTGATATTACTAAACTAATCGCCCAGCGATTAGTAAGTTGGTTATCGACCAAACCGATTCACTCGCTCTCGATCAAAGCAACCGCCCACACCCCATCTGCGACAAAAAGTTTTCAAGTCTATTCACCCCCCTCTAGACTTACGCCTCATTAAACCCGCTAAGGACCTACAGTGGAAAGCCCAAACCTCGGTGAAGGCTTTAGAAAACCCGAGCACTCGATTGGAAAATTTCGTGCAAGTACTTGAAGCCTCGGGCTAAGAATGCAAACCCGAAAGGATCTACACCGAACCATCGAGGAATCTTCGAAGAGAAACACTCAAACAGAGACATTCTCAACCAAGAGACCAAGTTCTCGATATAATGAAAGACCCAAATTTCAAAGACAAAAGAACCCAACCCCACTTGCCTAAGGGTAAAGGTTACCCGAACCCAACAACAAAGATTCGCACCAACCATTGACAGAAGCCAAAAAGAAATGAACAAAAGGCTCGAACCAAAGAAAAATTCAAAAGCCCATGTTCATGCTAAGGCTAACACTCATACACGCGAAACCGCTAAGGCACCCGTAGTAGTAAATGTGTATGTAGATGTTTATGGAAGATGATCAGCCACTCTAAAGTGATTAGAGTTGTCAAAGATTTGGATTCCGAAGGTACAACTAACCTTGTAGGACCCTACACAAATTGGGTACCTAAGAATTGATCTTTTTTTTTAGAGGAAAACAAGGGCACCGAAATGATTGAAAATCACATAAAGACGATGAGTAGAGATGAAAAAAGCCCTCGATGTATGGTATCTTGACAAAGGATGCTCAAGACATATGACAGATTCAAGAAGATACTCAAAGGACTATGTTGAACAAAGAGGCCCCTCGGATCACTTTTGGAGATAACTCCAAGGATTAAATCAAGGGATATGGAACTTTGGAAATCGACTCAGTTCATATCCATGGTGTTTCATATGTATCTGGATTGAAGCATAACTTGCTTTCAATAAGCCAATTCTGTGATAAGGGTTTTAATGTTGAGTTCTCTAAGAACTTATGTTATGTGAAAGATGATATCTCACGTAAAAGTATTATTGATCGGGTACTAGAAAAGGAAATGTGTATCTTGTCGATCGGAGTTCAACTCAAGATACATGTTTGGTTGCAAAAAGTTCCACAGATACCAGTTGGTTATGGCATAAAAGGATGAATCACCTGAATTTCAAAACCTTGAATAAGCTTGCAAGATTAGCTCTTGTGAGAGGGTTGCCTAATGAAGTGTTTAGTAAGGAACATATTTGTGATGCGTGCCAAAAAGGAAAACAAATTAGAGCATCTTTTAATAGCAAAGTAGATGTTTCTACTGAAAGAATACTTCAGTTACTGCAAATGGATCTTTTTGGGCCTATAACACCAGTGAGCACTAATGGCAGAAAATACACATTGGTAGTAGTTGATGACTACTCAAGATATACTTGGGGTCATATTCTTACTCAGTAAGAAAGAGACTCGGATAAAAGTTTGCCAATTCATCGAAAAGGCTCAAGATTGAGAAAAAATCGAGTGTGGTCAAAATCGATCCGACAAAGGAACCGAATTTATAAATCATATCATATCGATTATTGTGCAGCAAATGGAATTACTCATGAAACATCAGCTGCAAGGACTCCTCAACAAAGTGGTGTTGCTGAAAGAAGGAACAGGACTCTGAAAGAAGCTGCAAGGACAATGATAGCTGAGGCTGATATTCCTAAAAGATTTTGGGTTGAAGCCAACAACCTTTGATGCTATTCTCGAAAACGGATCCATCTTGACCAAGAGTCAAGGAAAAAACACCTTATGAGCTTTGGAATGAAAGGAAGCCTCTTTGTTCTTTCTTTTTTCGTGTGTTTTGTTGCAAGTGTTTCATACACAATAATGGTAAAGATCGGTTGAAAACATTTGATAGTAAAAAGTCGATGAAGGAATATTCTTAGGATATTCTCAAGTCTCAAAAGCTTTCGAGTTTACAACCGTAGGACTCTTATTGTGGAAGAAACACCTCATGTTGTTTTTGATGAATCTACTTGTGTTCGAAAGAAACAGAACATGATGCGTAAGAACCCGACCAAGAGGATCACCAGATTAAGCCCGAAAAAAGAATGACAAATCATCCATCGAACTCGAAAAGAAGAAGTCACCACATTCTATGATTGAGTGACTCGGACTCGATATAAAGAAGTTCGAGGATGGAACTCGAGATGGTGAGACTCGTGAAAGCCAACACACCAAAGGTGACCAATCGAACAGACACCGCCTCGCACTCGGTATGTGATGCCAATGAAGATGGGGTCACAACCGAGGCAAATTCTCAATCTATCAACCAAAGGGGAACAAATGTCTCGACAATGTTCTCATAGAATTTCCCTATAAGATGAATCCTTTCTCCTTTTCTCGTTGTTCCATGAGTTTATCAATTAATCGAACCTAACATTTCAAATGTTGAGGATACTGTTGAAGGAGAACATCTAGAAGAAGATGGTTAGATAGTCATCCCACAAGTCGATTGTGGGTGATCTAACCGAAGGTGTCAAAACAAGAAGGTTCCATGGTGAGAGTGCACTATTCTCACTGCTTCCTATCGATAAAAGAGCCTATCGAGATTGGTGAAGCTCTACAAGATTCTCATTGGATTATTGCTATGCAAGATGAAATTTGAATCAATTCTCAAGAAATGAAGTATGAGAGCTAGTAGATGAACTGAAAAGCACAATGTCATTGGAACCAAGTGGGTATTTAAGAATAAAAGAGATGAAAACAACAACATTGTAAGAAACAAGGCAAGACTAGTTGCACAAGGTTATTCCCAAGAAGAAGGCTTGGATTATGATGAAACCTTTGCACCGGTTGCAAGACTAGAAGCCATCGATTGTTTCTTGCATATCTTGCCCACATGAAGTTCACACATCTATCAAATGGATGTGAAAAAATGCATTTTAATCGGTGTGCTTAAAGAAGAGGTTTATGTAGAACAACCTCCCGGTTTCAAAACAGAATGACCAAGTTTACAGTGCTCGTAAAAGCTTTGTATGGCCTTAAGCAAGCACCGAGCATGGTATGATACTCTTTCTCGGTTTCTTCTTGACCATGGTTTTGTCAAAGGAACTGCTGATAGAACTCGCTCGGGATAGAAGATGGGGAAGATATCTTCTTGTTCGGATATATGTTGATGACATCATTTTTGGATCTCCAAACCATCACCGTGTGAAAAGTTTTCAACATCGATGAAAGGCAAGTTTGAGATGTCAATGATGGGAGAGATGAATTTCTTTCTAGGTCTTCAAGTGAAACAATCAAAGGAAGGAATCTTCATCAACCAGTAAAGTACACCGTGAGATCTGATTGCCAAGTATGGTGTATGAGATTGCAATGCGATTAAATTCCTATGAATACTAACTACAAGATGGATCCCGATTCGAAGGCAAATCGGTGAGTCATCTTGATTATAGAGGAATCATTGGATCATTACTCTATCTCACGCCAAGTAGACCGGATATAACATTTCTTTGTTGGGATATGTGCAAGATACCAAGCTAATCCCAAAAATTTAGTCACATGGAGGTCGCCAAAAAGATCTTGAAGTATCTTAAGGGCACGATGAATAGAGGATTATGGTATCCAAATGATGATAACCTTGAATTAACCGGTTACTCGGATCTTGATTATGGAGGTTGCTTGATCATTGTGAAGTCCACTACGGGAACTTGTCAATTTCTAGGAAATAAGTCGATATCTTGGTTTTCGAAGAAATGACCTCGAGAGCAACCAAGACTATTTGAGGCGGAATACATGGCTGCATAGAAGTCATTGCTCGATTTCTTTGGCTCGACAACAATTAAGGGATTATAAAGTTGTAGCCAATGAAGTACCAATATTTTGTGACAATAATAAAGCCATTGCTATTTCACAAAATCCGTTATTGCACACCGATGCAAGCATGTGGATATCGACATCACTTCATCGGAGATCATGTCGAAAAAAGGACATAAGGATGGAGAAAATTCATCTTTCGATAGCGTAGAGATCTTGACTAAACCTTTGGCTGAATCATGATTTCAGGAACTATCAGTTGAATTAGGGATGTTAGATCCAGATGTATATAGTAAAATCTGAAAAATTGAAGATTTTCAGATGCATGAAGTTTTCTCAGAATTCTACTGAGAAGCTCAGGATAAAATGGAAATACTTTTGAGTCTCGGGAAACTCAGATTTTGAAGGTCAAGATTAATCAATATATCTTGAACCTATTCAGTACTCAGTATCATACTGACATTTTATCAAGGTCAATACTCAGTAAGACTGAATGAGGGAAATTAGTCTGAAAAAGTAATGACTCATGCGACTCATTTATTGCTTAAGTGAAACTCAGTAATCATTTGCAATAAATACATAACACCTGAGGAATGTTTTTGGGCGGGATCTTTGAAATTCCTAAAGAAGGTCAACAGTCATTAAATGCTCTGTTACATTTAATCTCCAATGAAGTTAAAATGGTGGCTTACTTTTCGGGGATCGACCTTTCGCATACCCGATTAATCGTGGATTAATCTTAACCGTTGCTTTTCACCTAACCAACGCGAATTCCCACGATCTCAAAACTATTTAATCCTTTGAAGTCATTCAAGCTAAACTTTATCAAACCCTTCGTTCCCAAAATCCTCTGCAAATAAATCCCTTTGCCCAGAAAACCCAAACCCTAAATCTTCAAATCTTCTAATCTAAAATGGCCCCAACCATATTCGAAAGATTAGCCGAGACGAATAAGCCATGGTACGAATACGTGGTGTCTCTGGAGAGCACGTCAAATGCCAAGCACAAAGAAGAAGCGCTCCACTTAATCAGATTGGCGAAACTGACTAACCTCATCGCAAATCGACCAGAGGCGGAGTATAACCGTGAGGTAATAGAGTTTGTTGCAAATATGGAAATCGATGAGGAAGATTGTATAGAATCTAAAATTTCCATTTTGCATCTCGAACAATCGATGAAATATGTGGATTTTGTTCGAGAGCTCTATATAGTCCCTAAGCATTTGAACGACGTATTTGAGTTGTGAGATAGGGGAGATGATCCCTCATTGTATATGTTGGGACGGGAGCAGGAGTATCTTGACAAGGTTGCCGAGAAACCTGTTAAGTTTGAGGCAACTCTGCACAAACGACATCTACAGCCGAAATACAGAGTATTGATGGATATTGTGGGAAAGTGCATAATGAGTCGATCTGGAAGCTTCGAGCAGATCAGCACTCCCAAACTCCGACTGATGGTGGCGATTGAGGACTCACCCACCAAGGATTTCAACTGGCTGAAATATCTGATCAAGGTGGTGACTGAGCAAGCCAAGGTCATAAAAATGGAGGATGATGGGGCAATATCTATCAAAGGCGGAATCCTCCACGCCACCAAAATTGCATTCATTCTGGAGATGTGCCGAGAGGAGGAGGATATCTTTGCCAACTCTACCCCATTCCCTAAGTCCAAAATTATGTTCAAACCGATTGCTGCGAAGAGGACTTTTAAGGGAAAGAAAGAAAAGAAAGTGGAATCACCGGTTGCGGCTGCTGAAAAGGAAACCCAACAAGCCAGGGGGAAGGTGTTGTTGGAAGCCAAGAAGGAGCAGGGTGAGAAATTGAAGAAGCAGAAAACTCTTGCTCCAAAACTCAAAAGGATGGTGGTTCTCACTGATGAAGTTGAAGAAAGTGAGACTGAGGAGATTCAGCCTGAGAGCCAAACTGCTCAGAAATCGCCATTACATGTATTGGCTCAGGCTATCTCAAAGGCACAGGATCAAACTGAGGAGCAAGTCTTCTCTGAGGTTCTTGAGACTTCACTGAGCTCAGACAAATTTTCTCAGGAAATTTTCCAAGGACCTCAGACCTCAGAGAAAGTTCAGATTCCTCTCGAGGATATGCCGGCTCAGACCCCAGAAGATGCTCAGATTCCTGCTGAGGATATGCCCAATCGCCTCCCGAGCAAGTAGATATTCCCACTGAGGAGACGCCATCTCAGACCTCAGAACCAAGTCATATCCAGACTGAGGAGCCGTCCAAACCTCCAAACCTCTTTGAGCCTCGTGGAGCCGATGAACTTTGAAGAGCTCCCGAAAGTGAGTCGTTGATTGACCCTTCCATCAACACGAGAGCCCGATGCTCAAGAAAGGAGAAGCCGAAGAGACCGAATGGCGAAGCAAGGGGGAACGGTTCATTCTTGACCGCTACCTTGAGCTGAGCTCATTCCCTGACCTCCAAGACATCTTCTTCAGATTGAGGTCAACGGTCTACATCCTCAACCGCACTCTTCCGAAATGCTTAATATTGCTTCATTCAGAGGGGAAGACTAGTGGAACGAGGAGACAACTTTTTCTCCTTTGAATTCTCGGGTTCGAAAAAAACCAAGCTCTTGATGAAAATCTCGATTTTGATGAGCTTGTGGAAGAGGAAGGTGGCCGAGAGAATCTACTTTGAAGTTGGTGCCCCGAGCTCCATTGACAAATCTCGGGATGGGGACCAACAAGGGGATGATGAGTCAATCAATCTCGAGAAAAGACTCAACCGATCTTGATCAGTTCCATCGAACATCCTCGGGATCGGGTTAGCCTTCAGTAACTTTTGGCACAATTAATAATTATGCCAGTTTTGTGGTTCCTACCTTTAAATCTGTAATGTCCGATATGCAGATCGAGGCTCAGTGGACACCCAAGCTCGGGTGAATCCCCTGACCCTGTGATCGAAGCCCGATTCAAGCCCCGCTCAAACTCGGCTCAAGTTCGACCGAGACTCATGATGAAACACCAACTCGGGAGGCACAGCAGATCAAGAATGCTCTCGAGATTGATATCACCCCTGTGATGGAGAAATTGGAGAAGGTTGAGCCAATCTTGAAAAAAAATTGCTTTCGGATGGAGGAAGTTTTGGCCAACCAATCTCGAAGATTGAAGGATTGAGTACTTCTTCGAATCGGTCTTTGCTTGAGCTCTATGACGTAAAAAGCTGACCTCCATGGAAGCAAAGCTAGAAAACAAGATGGAGGGGGTCAAGGCTGAGGTGAATGCAGAGCTAAAGCAAAAGCATCAGGAGCAGACACAGATTCTAGAAGCAAAGTTGGTTGAGAGGAATGAGATGCTAGTGAAGAACGCTGTTGAGGAAATGAGCTCAATGCTCATGGCCAAGATGACAAACATGTTCCAGGAAGCTATCTCAAGCCAATTTGCACATTTGTATGAAGAATTCTCTGTGGCGAAGAACCACCTTAGGCGGCTCGAGGAAGAGCAAGATCAGATGGCAGGGAAGGTGCGCAGTGTCAGCAAAGAGCAATATCACATGGACATAGTACTCTCCAGGCTTCTGCCAGAGTATGGTTCCAAGAAGGGAGAAAGACTTGGAGCTGATCTCAGGGAATTATTGGAACATACTCTGAAGGGCAAGGTTGTTAAAAATGCTGAAAAGAAGATACTTGCCGAAGCCATGAAGGAGATTGAAGTCACTGAGAAGCTTAAGTTCAAGAAGGTGGAGAAGCCAATCTACACTCAGGTTTCTGAGGAAACAATGCAAGAAGTTGCTATGGAGAAACTGAGTGGTAGAGGAAGGATTGGTACAAGCCTAGCTGGTGCTGAAATGCCCATTAAGAGAAAGGCTATGGTAATGGAAGAGCCTGAGGGCAAAAGAGCAAAGGGTTCTAAGCCAGTTCAGAGGAAGTTGATATTGGGTACTGAAGATTCTGAGTCTGAGCCCAAGAAGAAAGTCTTCAACACTAGAAGCACTCTGAAAACACTCCAGATTGAACAAGCGAAGAAGCTGCTGCTTCTGTTTCTGGTGTACCAGTGATCAGAAAGAAGGCTGAAGAAGAGCAGAAAAGAAGGAGTGGGTTCAAAAGGTTCGCAAGCAAAAGGAGAGGGAACACAAAAGCACAGAAATGGCCGCACGTTGACAAGTGGATGCCTATCCAGCTCAACGATGCGTGGGAAGAAATCAAGAGAACCTTCTGGTTCTACTATGATGTGCTCAGAGAATGGAGAGGGGAGAGCTCAGATCCGAATGAGGCTTTCATCGATTATCTCCTGACCTTCTATCCAAAATATCTCCAAGGATGGATAAATCTAGCGGATGAAGGAAAGGTGCAGATAACCGCCCCTGGTCTATATGTGTACCCTCCTCCCAGGCTGGAGAATGGCTGTGTGAATGAGAAAGCCATTTCTCAGGAAATATCTCAGTACGCCACTCAGTTAGGTCTGACAGGAAACAATCCGGATATCATCAAAGAAAGAGATGCACTGAAGAAGAGATATTACAGAATGTTCGACCTAGAAGTCCCTGCTGATGAGGTGGAAGATCAGAGCTGAAGAACCGAACTGAAGAGCTGAACTGAAGAACATAATGACGACTCAGAAGATGAAGACTCAGAAGATTCATATAATCTTTTATTTTTTTTGTCCTTTTGATTTTGTTTGATAAGATTCATTGTAACATGTAACAGTCTACCTATCATCAATGAAATTTTATCATTTATGCTCAAAAGATAATATCTCATTATCTTATTTACATGTCTTTTAAATTTGATATGCCTGAATGATTGTCTCTGAGATTAATTGATTGAGAAATTAAGTATTTGGTGATGAATCCTTTGAGAGATTCATTACTGAAGAAATTGTTGTGAGATTCTCTGTATGGAAATTGTTGGGAGATTAATTGTTAAGAGACTCATTATTTATGGGAAATTGTTGAAAATAAAACCAATCTTGTAATAGAATAAACTGAAAGCTGAGTATAGGTTAAGTATGTTTGTAACAAGATAGGTTTTGGCATCATCAAAAAGGGGGAAATTGTTGGGAGATGAATTTAATAAAGATATGATTTTGATTAGATCCCAAAACCCCGAAAATGACATGTTCGAAATAATCTTGATAGTTGAGTCGATTTAGTTTTAGAGTATTCGTGATGTTATCTCGCGCAAAATGTATAGTCAAGCGATATAGATCGGGTTAGATCTCAAGATTCAAGAAATCGGAAGTTTTCAAGAAACCGAAGTTTCGAAGATGAAACGAAGAAATCAAAGACTTCAAGATGAAATCGAAATCTCAAGACTCAAGATGAAATCGAGAAACTAAAGACTCAAAGATGAAGACTCGAGAACTATCGGTCGACATCCAGACTAAAGATATCGGAAAGACATCCAGAAGCTCGAAGACCTCAAGACTCGAAGACTCAAGACTCAAGACTCAAGACAATCAAGAATCAAGATCAAGAATATCAAGGCACGCAAAATCTCATCAAGACTTCGATAATGTATTGAATGCTCGAGATAAACTGAATGTTCCGAGGCACTGAACATATCTATCTGAAGGATGCACTACTGAGAAGATCGCGATTCCTTAGAAAAATAGATATTGCCCAAGACATTCAAATGCAGACAAAAGGAACTAAGACAAAGTGTTGTTAAGGTTATATCACTCAGAGATTGTAACCAAAAGAGCCGTTGCGTTGTCTACCTTTAACTGGAGACAAAAGTCAAAAAGAGGAAGACAACACTGTACCATACTGACACTAACAGTGACAGGTCGCTGAAAAAGATGTCAGAAGTACTAAGTTCCAGACTGCAAAAAGTGAAGACCGGCTACATGAAAGGCTATTGCCTAAAACGTGTTAGGGAGTGTCAAACCCTAAATATAGCCGTTTCTCACACACCATAAGAAGGAACTCTCGGAGCTATCTCTCCAACGGATAGTTTTTCAAGAGTGACCTTGGTGTATGCCTATAAATACTTGTGACCTTCTACATTGAAAGGTTACGGGAAATTTGTAAGCAACTCAAGAGCTCAAACTTATTATTGCAAGTTGAAGCACTCGAAAACCCAAGAATTTCCCAAGTGCTTTATATTGAAGAGAGCTCATTAAACTAAGCCTAGCTTGATAAGATATATCCAAAGCTTAGTCGAGATATCCTAGCCTTTGCATTGTTCTTTATTGTAAAGGATATCTCATTCTAGTTGGAAACCAACCAAGAAACCCCAAACCCTTTAGAAGGTAGTTTGAGTGTGATTGTTGGTGAGATTGGAGTTGTAAAGAGTGAGTAAACTACGAGGTAGTCGTAAAAGCTCTAGAGAAGAAGTTAGTAAGCTACTTGTGGTAGTCCCAAAGCTTGTGTGAGTTGAGTAAGTAAACTACGAGAGGTAGTCGAAAAAGCTCAAGGTCGGGTTGAGTAAGTAAACTACAGAGGTAGTCGAAAAACTCGGGGGTCGAAGTTGAGTAAGTAAACTATAGAGGTAGTCGAAAAGCTTATGGAAGTGATTAGTGAATTTCTCTGAAGAGATCGAGAGAGCGGACGAGGAGCTTGAGTCTCTGAACCACTATAAATTCTTTGTGTTCTTTGCTTTACATTTTTGCTTTGTTAATCATTGCATATATTATGAAAGCATATTTTTTCATTGACATTTCAGGTTGGAATCAATCCTTTGAAGTTACATATAATTGAATCACGGCCCTAATCACTATTCCATTAAAGGAAGGTTTTCATCAAAAGCTTAAAAACGAGTATAAACTAAGGGCCAACCATTCCAGACATCCGGAGTAGTTACCAAACCGAACTTACTCTTCGAGGGTTCGAGATAGTTACCAAACCGAACTTATCTCTTCTCGAGGGTTGGATTATCCGAAGTTGGTTATCACCGATCCAAGCTTTCGAGATCTCTCGGGGATCAAATCATCAGGACCCGGTTAGGATTATTAAAACACGAACACGTGTATTCCCCCATACACGAAAGACTTTCGTTTCGACCGATCAACATTGTCTTATCCAATGAGACTTTTGATTTTTCTCGGCTTGATCTTGAAGAAACACCGCTTAAATTTCTTCTCGATCGACCAAATCATCGACAACCTGACCCAAGTTGACCTCGAAGAAGAAAAAGTTTTAAAAAAACACCGAACACGTGTATTCCTCTCCCCATACACGTAAGACTTCGTTTTGGCACCGGGACCAACATTGGGCACGCCGTCCTACTCCCGCTAAAGATTTTATCCTTTAATTCTTAACCGTCTCGCGCCCTCGTTTTAGATCCGGTTACAATTTATTTACCAAAAATAAATAAACCTAGATCTAGACTAGTCTATTACATTGATCAAATCAAACAAATCCTAATCTACTGGTGGATTTTCTCACGAGGCAAAAGCGAATCCAAACGGCGAATTAAAAACCACAATTTATATGCATGCATAAATAAACACATTAAAATCCATGACAATTGGATACCGCAAAAAATGATCTAGAATTCTACTATCCAATTTTAAATTTAATGTCAGCGAATTAAATTACAATTTAAAAAATTCAGAGCCCGAAACCGTGGCTCTGAAACCAGTTGTGGGGGAATAAGTTGCACAGATCTATTCGGGGTGAATATTTAAATACAAATTTAATTCTTATAATTATTACTAGCATGAATTAATCCTATATTAATTCAAATAATAATCCAACAACAAATCATGCATATAATTAATTCACGTAAATCCTACGCATGCGAATTTCTACGAGTTTACGTGAACGTACCTCTTGGGATGACAATGGTCTGGCTTATTAGACTAACCAAAAGAACTTCCCAAGTATTCCCTTAATCCTTGTTCGACTATCCGGTGGTAGGACACTTGTGAACAATTAACAAAATGAAAATAAATTATGTTGCACCACCTTTGTGGATTTACTAATTTTTCCAGCACATGGAATTGTCCTTGTGAATGAAAGAGTCATCCCCCATTTATAGAGCATAGGTGGTCGAAATTTTGGGTAGAAAATAATGTGGGAAAATCTTTTCTTGATCTCCAAGAAATCTTGAATATATCTCCTATATTCTTTTTCCCATAATTATAATATTCCACAAAATCCCACCTACTCTTTGTTATGGAGTAATTTTCGAAAATTATAGGCAAGATTCCAAGATTTGGATCTTCTTGAATTTATGAGATATTCTTGTATTTCAAGAAATACATATCTTCCATAATATATTTTCAAGAAAATCAAGAAAATCTTTCTTGCCCTTAATTATCCAGAAATTTTCGAAATTATCTTCATGAATAACCAAGTGGGAGATTTCTTGATTTTAATGAGATAATCTTGTATTCCAAGAATACATATCTTCATTCCATAACAAAATTCAAAGAAAATCTTTCTCCCCTTTTATCCATAAAATTCGAATTTTATGAGGAAAAATAAGCAACAATATTTATTTTATTTTAAACACTTTTTTCAGTTATTGGACTATATGTTGGGCTACTCAGGGGGCCTTTAGGAGAATTAAGATTGGACCTTCCAATAGATCTTGAATTATCAATATTGAGCCACAATACTATTCAAGCCCATAAATATTAATTAATCCCACTACATAATTAATATTGCACTATCCATCTTAACCCATATTACAATCAATATGGCTCCCGGTTATTATTTCACGTGTTTAAGATTATCTAGCCCATTAATTAATTCAAGCCACTGAAATAGCTTTCCATTAATTAATATCTTTTGTCCTTGGTCAAGGAACGGTTCAACATTATTATCCATACCGAAAACTAATTCCACTTGCAAGATTTGGTATGATAAAGCTTATGAACCTCCCAAGGGGGCAAATCAAACAAACGTACTTGCACACGATTCTCCGTATTAAATCTTAGCAATCACATGTGACCAATAATTGCCCAAGATAAAAAGTATTGAATCTCGTTGATTCTCTACCCATGATAAGTGAAACCAATAGTTACCAACCACACGTGATCCTATTTAAGGAACGAAGATTAAGAAATAACGAACCACTGAGGTCTAATTCTTCCTTGTTCAGTTCTGAAGAATTTGTCCTACTGTAGGTCCTATTCAGTGCATCAGTCATGCACTAGTGTAATCTCTTGGTCAAGACAAGCCAATCTGAGCCTTACACTTCAACCTTTCACGATGGGTTGTTCATTTCCATCTAGGTCGTGAATGGCGTACTTTTAGTTACAAGGGACTGTTAATTTAATCTTCTGTGATCTGGTATCACTAAATTAACTACAATGTAACACGTACGAATTATTGAACAATTTTGCAGTAATTATATGTAACATTCTATAATATTTAAAGCATCAGTGATAAATAATTTATTTCAGTAAATAAGTCCGAAATTCAGTTTTGATTATACAAAGTAAAAAGCATACTTTCCAGTATAATCCCAACAAGATGCCCATTGGAAGGTCCATCTTAATTCTCCTAAAGATCCCTCAAGTAGCCCAATTATAGTCCAATAAATAAAAGGTGCTTAAAATAAAATAAATTATTGTTGCTTATATTTCCTTGAAATTTTCGAAAATATTAAAGAAAAGAGGGAGAAGAATTTTCTTGAAAAGATTTTATGGAAAGGAGATAATGTATTCTTGGAATACAAGATTATACCATAAATTCAAGAAAACTCCCACTTGGCTTCTTTAATAGGAACTTTTCAAAATTTTAGGGCAATAATAGGAAGAATGATTTTCTTGATTTTCTTGGAAAGTTTTTTATGGAAAAAGATATGTATTCTAGGAATACAAGAATATCTCATAAATTCAAGAAAGATTCAATCTTGAAAGATCCCCTATTATTTTTGAAAATATTAGTCTAAATAAGGGTGTGAGATTTTTGTGGAAAAATACACATGGAAAGAAGAATATATGGGATATATTCAAGATTTCTTGGAGATCAAGAAAAGATTTTTTCCAAACCCTTTTTTGGCTGATTTTTTTCCCCCCCACCCCCATGTATAAATAAGGGGATGAATTCTTTTCATTCCCCTAGTGTTCCATGCGTTGGAAATATTAAAAATCCACAAAGGTGGTGCAACAATATTTTTATTTTCCTTGTTTTATAAATCGTTCATCGGAGAACCTTCACCGGGGTTATTGGACGAGGACTTGGGAATACTTGAGAAGGACTTTTGGTGGGTATCCAGATACTTGATCCTGTCTATCTCAGATCGTCTCTCCAACAGGTACGTTCACGTAAACTCCTAGAAATTTCACGTGCTAGGATTTTTTACGTGAAATATTATTTGCATGTTGTTGTTGGATTGATTATTATTTGAATTCGCTTAGGTAAATTCATGCTAGTAATAATTGTTAATTTAAATTTATGTTTATGAGGTCATCCCGATAGATCCTGGCATATATTATCCCAACAGGAAAGTACCCTCGGCACACTCAACGAGGGCCGGCCGCCCTTGGTAAAACCGTCAACAAAGTCAACGACGGCCCGCGCCCTTGGTAAAGCCCTTCCAAAATTTGCCAAGGGCATTAATGAGCGCTGACCGCCCTCGGCAACCGTGAAACCTGACTCCTGTCCTTTGCCTGGGGCAACCCTCCTTAAATGCCCTTGGCTGGTTGTATATATCTCCCAACTCCCATTTTCCCCATTTTACGTTCGGTTTGGACAGAGGGAGGAGATCCAGTGTCTTGAAAATTTGGAGGGGAGAGGTAAGTTTTTTTTTTTTTTAATTTTTAGTTGTTTAATTATTTTAATATTGTATTAGTTGTTTAAGTTGTTTAATTGTTTAGTATTATATAATTGTTTTAATATTATTTAGTATTAATTAGTATTTAATTGTTTTAGAGGAGAGAAGAGGAGATTGAAGCAGTCCACTTCGTCAATTTGAGGTAAGTATTAGTTATTTAATTATTTAGTATTAGTATATTGTGTTTTAATTTAATTAGTACGTATTATTTGTTTATGTATCTAGTATTAGTTGTATTAGGTTAAATTTAAATTTAATTTAGCTTAATTAAATTTGGTTGATAATTGTGTAGTTGTTTAGTGTAATATTTTAAATTTGGTTGATAATTTGGTTGATAATTGATAATTTTATATTTTAATTAAGTATATTTTAGCTTAATTGTGTAGTTGTTTAGTGTAATATTATTGTAGTGTATATTTTAGCTTAATTTTACTTGATAATATTTAGCATAATTTCTAGCTAATATATATGTGTATATTAGTATTGTTTAGCTTAATTTAGTATTAGTTTAATTTATCTTATTTTTGTGTATATAATATTAATTAGTTGTTTAATTATTTCGTATTATTTAATATATTAATTGTGTTGGAGTGGAGGGATTGATATTGATGAATGTTAGTTATTGCTTGTTGTAGAACATGTGTGTTCCGACTTGATTGATTTTAATTTATTAAGTCGGAAATGGATGCACGTAGGATCTTGATTAATTAATTGGGGAATACGATAAAATAAGACGAAACTCTGCCAAAATTTTTAGGAAATATTAATTATTAATTAGGCTTTTGAATACTAATTAATTCGTAAATATTTTAAACAGATAATTGATATGGATTATTCCATCCGTTTACGTTGATGTATGGCCCTAGATCGATTAATGGCAATATATCTTTGGAATTCTATAATGGACTCGAATCATTTATAGATTTCGCCACTAGTAATGGGATGATCCAGGGAAAGATTAGGTGTCCCTGCAATAAATTTCGATGTCGAAACAATAATACGTATCATGACCCTGATGAGGTGAGAGCGCATTTGTATAGAAATGGGTTCATGCCCAATTATTGCAATTGGATTTTTCATGGTGAGGAAATGTGGGGTCATGAATACGATCATCCGTCTCCTTCGACTTCACACGGGCCGGTTGACGAGTCTTTTGCATCTAGCTCGTACCACGATATGATGACGGACTTAACCTCTGGTCCCCACTTAAATGTGGATGATGAGGCCCCTAATGAGCATGCTGCACATTTTTATAACATGCTTCGTGCAGCGAATCAGGATATAATGCCTGGTTGCGAATCACACTCACAGTTGTCATACAATGCCCTATTGCTGAACATTAAAACTGAAACAGACTATCTGAAAGGGGCTATAATCAAATGGTTGATGCGATTCGTGTTCTTTGTCCGAATAGCCTCGTGCCCAATAAATTTTCTGATAGCAAACAGCTGATGAGTGAGATGGGTCTTCCAGTGGAGAGGATTCATTGTTGTGCACAGAATTGCATGTTTTATTGGGGTGCAGACGGTGAACTTGAAAACTGTAAGTTTTGCAATTGGCCACGATTCAAATCTGCTAGACGTGACGTAAATGGGCGATTGAAAAAAAGAACCATCCTTTTAAGGAGATGTTCTATTTTCCCATCATCCCTCGTCTGCAAAGGTTATATCAGTCTAATGCTACTGCAAAGGATATGACATGGCATGCCGTTGCTCGTGCTCGAACGACCACTCTGGTGTCATGCGTCACCCTGCAAACTCACAGGCTTGGAAACACTTGGATCAGTCGCATCCTGATTTTGCTTCAGAAATTCAGAACGTGAGGTTGGGCTTGAGCACTGACGGTTTTCAACCGTTTGGGGTGCATGGGAAACAATATTCATCATGGCCAGTGATAGTGACACCGTACAATCTACCCACATGGTTGTGCATGAATGATCAATTCATGTTTCTTACGGTTCTAGTGCCCGGTCCAAAGAATCCAAAAGATAAATTGAATGTATTTTTGCAACCACTGATCCGTGATTTGATGTTTTTATGGGAACAGGGAGTGGTAACGTACGATGTTGCTACAAAGCAGAATTTTATGATGCGGGCTGCACTAATCTGGACCATCGCCGACTTTCCAAATTTTACTCGATGTTGTCTGGATGGAGCACAGCTGGAAGACTTGCTTGTCCACACTGTGCAGATTACACTGAGACTTTCAGTCTGAGGCATAGTCGCAAGCAGTCGTGGTTTGACAACCATCGTAAGTTTTTAGATAGACGTCATCCGTACCGAAGGAAAAAGACTGCATTAAAAAAGAATGTAGTAGTTGATGACGATCCACCTCCCATCTTGACAGGTGATCAGATCCTCTAGCAAATTGATTGGATTGGCTTGAAGAAAGTAACAGAGTTCGGTGCTGATGCTCACAACAAAGGTTTACAATGTGGTTGGAAGGAGAAAAGTATTTTCTGGAATTTGCCGTATTGGAGCTCGTTGTTGATCCGATACAATTTGGATGTGATTCACATCGAAAGAAATATGTTTGATAATTTGTTCTACACGGTTATGAATGTCGAAGGGAAAACTAAGGACATAACTAAATCGAGGGATGAACTTAATGAATACTGTCGTCGACCCTCGCTGCAGAAATGTCCACACACAGGAAAGTATCCCAAAGCTAGTTATTCCCTTGATAAGAAGCACAAAGATATGGTTTGCAAATGGGTAGATGAGTTGAAATTTCCCGATGACTATGTGTCCAACTTGTCTCGGTGCGTAGACTTGACAAAATTGAAGATGTTTGGGATGAAGAGTCATGATTGTCACGTATTTATGCAGAGACTACTCCCAATTGCTTTCCGTGAGATTCAGTCGTCTAAGGTTTGGCAAGCCATCACTGAGATCAGTTTGTTCTTCAAGGAGTTAACATCGAGGACCATTACTGTAGAAAACATGACTCGATTGGACAACGATATCGCAGTGATCTTGTGCAAGTTGGAACATATATTTCCACCCAGCTTCTTTAATTAGATGGAGCATCTACCTGTCCATCTTGCATATGAAGTAAAAATTGCTGGTCCAGTACAATATAGATGGATGTATCTATTTGAGAGGTACGTAATCTATTTAACTCATTCGATTGAATTAGGTATCTTCACAATTTAAAGTTAAGTGTTGGTAACGAGGCACATGTGGAAGCTTCAATTGCAAATGCCTAGTTAACAAAAGAAGCATCAATGTTTTGTTCCCATTACTTTGAGGAACACGTGCTGACTAGACGACACAATAGATCTCGCAATATACCTCGTAAAGTACCACGATCAGTTGGAGGTACACTCTCAATATTTGTGCCTCCTTGTAGTACACTTGGAAAGAAGAGTAGAAGACCAATTGTAGATTTGGAGAAGCGAATAGCTCATACGTACGTGCTACTAAATTGCCCCGAGGTGCAACCGTATATTAAGTAAGTAATTAATTAATTAGATATTAATTAATTGATATTAATTACACGAGCAATTTCTCATCGAAATTTACAATTGTAGTGTGTTTTTCAAGCAACTACATACGGTTCAACCGAATCTATCGAATGCTCAAAAAGATGAATTTCTTCAACAACAATTCGCATCGTGGTTGGATGAACTTGTAAGTGACCTATATATATAGTATAGTATAAAAAATATAATCGCATTCTAATAATAAAGTATCTCGTCAATAATATATAGGTGAGGAGAAATCGTGTTCGGGATGAGTCTATAAGCGATCTTTCTGGCGGTCCTCTTAGTAGTGTCACCACGTACCCTGGATATTACATGAATGAATTCAAATTTCACACACGAGCTTATGGCGCATCCAAAGCCACTATGAACAGTGGAGTTTATATTAAGGGAACAAACTATGATTCAAATGAAAATGATTTCTACGGGATACTCAAGGAGGTAGTGGCGTTGGAATATCCCGGACTTACTGAAAAAAAAAAGTAGTTTTGTTCAAATGTGAGTGGTTTGATCCAACTGTGCCTGTGGGAACAAGAATACATCCCAATTATAAGCTCGTGGACGTTAATCCGAGAGGACGATACTGTCGTTTTGATCCATTTGTGCTAGCAAGTCATGCTAGTCAAGTTTATTATTGCAAGTACCCTGGATATGTGCGGGGCCGAGATTGGTGGGCTGTTTGCACCACAAAACCTAGATCCTTAGTGGAAATCGATAGAAATACCGCACTAGAGCTTGCCCCACTCCAAGAGGACGACATATCATCCCAAATGAATGTGCAAATAGATGATGATCCTATCGTTTTGGCAGATTTGAACGGTGGAGTAGTTGAGGAAGAAGAAGAGGAAGATGAAGATGAAGAAGAAGAGGCAGGAGACGAGGAAGAGGAAGAGGAAGAGGAAGGGGAAGAGGAAGAGGAAGAGGAAGAGGAAGATGAAGATGAAGATGAAGATGAAGATGAAGATAGATATCATAATTATGATTCAGAAGATAATTGATGAAACTAATTAGTATCTATATATATCTTTGTTATGGATGCTTGTATTTAATTATTGATGAATATGATATATGAGTTGTGAAATGAGTTGTTTTAATTAATGTATTCATGATATATATGTGTTGTGAAATGTGTTATTTTAATTAATGTATTTAACCAATATTGTTATAGATGACCGGTAGAGGTATACGAAAGACCCTGAGCAGAGCTTTATTCTGGAGATCCAGTGGATCTGGATCGAATTCCCGTGATAATGATGAAGACGAACAGCCGAATCGGGTACCAATACCCAATGATCATGAGACGACGAGAACTGATGATGATCACCGTGAATCAACTGAAGGTGATGATGATTCTTCTAGGAATCGGGAGATCGACGCAGGTGAACTCGCTGATCATGATCCACCACAGATCCGAGTACTTATACGTGTGTTCAACGGGAAGTATGTTATACCACTTTTTCTTTTATTTATATATCATGCATATATATACGTGTGTAACACTCTTTTAATTTTACAAGTTGCATCCCTCGAATAAATGTTCGAGGATCATAAGAAACATAATGTCCCGACACATGGAGTTGTTGGGGAATGATTCGCACAGATCTATTCGGGGTGAATATTTAAATACAAATTTAATTCATTAATTATTACTAGCATGAATTAATCATATATTAATTCAAATAATAATTGCAACAACATATCATGCATATAAAAGCCACGTAAAACCTACGCATGCGGAATCTACGGGTTTACTTGAACGTACCTCTCGGGATGGCAGTGGCTTTGGTCGGACGGACTAACCAAAAGGACTACCCAAGTATTCCCTTAGCCCTTGCTCGACAATCCGGTGGAAGGATACTCGCGAACAATTAACAAAAGGAAAAAATAAACTTTGTTGCACCACTTATGTGGATTTGCTAATATTTCCAGCACATGGAATTGTACTTGGGAATGAACTAATCATCCCCTATTTATAAGAGGGAGGGTGGACGAAATTTATGTGATATTTCAATGTGGGAAAAGACTTTTCTTGGTCACCAAGAAATCTTGAATATATCTCATATATTCTTTTTCCCATAATTAAAATATTCCACAAAATTCCACCTCCTCTATAATATGGCAGATTTTCGAAAATTAAGTGTCACAAGAATCCAAGATTTGGATCTTCTTGAATTTATGAGATATCCTTGTATTTCAAGAAATACATATCTTCCCTAATATCTTTTCAAGAAAATCAAGAAAATCTTTCTTGCCCACTATATTTTCAAAATTTCGAAATTTACTATATAGATAACCAAGTGGGAGATTTCTTGAATTTAATGAGATAATCTTGTATTCCAAGAATACATATCTTCATTCCATAACAAAATTCAAAGAAAATCTTTCTCCCTCTTTTATCCATAATTTTCGAAAATTTAGAGGAAATATAAGCAACAATATTTATTTTATTTTAATCACCTTTTCAGTTATTGGACTATATGTTGGGCTACTCAGGGGGCCTTTAGGAGAATTAAGATTGGACCTTCTAATGGATCTTGAATATCTAATATTGAGCCACAATATAATTCAAGCCCATAAATATTAATTAATCCCACTACATAATTAATATTGCACTATCCATCTTAACCCATATTACAGTCAATATGGCTCTCGGTCATTATTTCCCGTGTTTAAGATTATCTAGCCCATTAATTAATTCAAGCCACCAAATAGCTTTCCGTTAATTAATATCTTTTGTCCTTGGTCGAGAACGGTTCAATATTATTATCCATACCTAAACTAATTCCACTTGCAAGATTTGGTATGATAAAACTTATGAACCTCCCAAAAGGCAAATCAAAAAGCGTATTTGCACACGATTTCTTCAGATTAAATCTTAGCAATCACATGTGACCAATAATATTGCCCAAGATAAAAAAGTATTGAATCTCTCTCGATTAAGCTACCCATGATAAGTCAAAGCAATAGTTACCAATCCCACGTGATCCTATTTAAGGGACGAAGGTTAAGAAACAACGAACCACCGAGGTCTAATTCTTCCTTGTTCGATTCAAGAATTTATCCTCCTCAGAGGTCCTATTCAAATGATTAGTCATGCACTAGTGTAATCTCTTGGTCAAGACAAACCAATCTCGAGCCTTACACCTCAACCTTTCACGATGGTTGTTCATTTCCATCTGGTCGTGAATGGCGTACTTTTTTTAGTTACAAGGACCGTTAATTTAATCTTCGTGATGATCCGCATCACTAAATTAACTACAAGGTAACACGTCACAATTATTGAACAGCTTATGCAAAGAAAATATATGTAACATTCAATCATATTTAAAGCATCAATGATAAATAATTTATTTCAAAAATAAGTCTGAAAATTCAGGTTTATTATACAAAGTAAAAGCATACTTTTCAAAGATAATCCCAACAATCTCCCACTTATACTCAAAAGTCTCGCTTTTAAGTATACTACAACACGTCTCGAGTAGTCCGTGACATCTAATGTCACCTACACGAACCTAATAATTTCTCCCACTTATACTCAAAGCAGATTGGCAACGGTCTTGACACCCATTCCTTCTACATGTCTCTCGAATGTATTCAGAGAGGCGCACGCTTTAATGAATGAATCTGCTAGGCAGTCCTCGGGCGCTATCTTTGCCACATCTATATCTCCTCTCTAACGATTTCTGCTCGTATAAGATGTCTTTCCTTTAATGTGTTTGTTTGACTTCGTGGACTCTTGGTTCTCTTGAATTTGCAAATCGCCCCTAGCATATATTGCTAGACAAATTGAAACACCATCCAAGTCCACTAAGAAGATCTAGAGCCCAATCGGTTCTTTTCACCGCTTCTGGCGTACTACTTACCCGACTTCCATGGTTGAGTCAGTGATGCATTTCTGCTTCACACTCGTCCATTGGATGGCTACACTTCCAAATGGAAACACACTAACAGAGGCAGATAATTTATGGAATCTTTATCTCATTGGAAATCCGAGTCCGTGTAGCCGATGGGGATTGGAGTACCTGACTGATAAATTAACATTCTATCCCGAGTTCTTTTCAGACACTTCAGAATGTTTTTAACTGTCGTCTAATGCGCTTTCCCTGGGTTACTTTGATATCTTGCTATCATGCCTACGGCAAAGCATATATTCGGTCTCGTACACAACAATGCATACATAAGGTTTCCGACAGCCGAAGCACAAGGAATACCTTTCATGTCATCTATCTCCTTTTCGTCTTAGGGAATATTTTCTTGGATAGATGGATTCCAAGTCTGAAAGGTACGAATCCTTTCTTGGAATCTTGCATGCTGAATTATTTCAAAAACCAGTGTCTATGTATGAAACTTGCGATAACCCGATCATCCTTTTCTGGCGATCTCGAGTTATCTTGATCCCAAGGATGTGTCCGGCTTCCCTAAGTCTTTCATATCAAAATGTTTTGAAACCATGCCCTTAAGTCTGATCACACCTTCACATCGTTCCCGATGATCACAATGTCATCTACGTATAGTACTAAGAATACCAATGCAGTTCCGATACGCTTTTTATACACACAACTTTCAAACTTGTTTTGATCAAACCCATAAGACTTTATTACATGATCAAAACTTTTGTTCCAAGCTCTGGATGCCTGTTTGAGTCCGTAAATGGACTTCTTGAGCTTACAAACAAGATGTTCTTGGCCTGTTTCAATGAAACCTTGGGGTTGTTGCATATAGATCTCTTCATCAAGACTTCCGTTAAGGAAAGCTGTCTTGACATCCATCTATCAGATTTCAAAGTCGAAATGCGCAGCAATCGATAAGAGAATACGGATGGACTTAAGCATGGCTACGGGCGAAAAAGTTTCCTCATAATCGATCCCTTTCTTTCTGAGTATAACCTTTCGCCATTAGTCTTGCTTTAAAGGTTTCAACCTTCACGTCCAGTCCTCTTTTCCTCTTATATACCCACTTTCATACAATGGGTTTGACCCCATTAAGTGGTTCGACTAGCTCCCACATTCTATTATGAAACATAAAACCCACTTTGGCTTTCATTGCTGTTTGCCAAGAATCTGCATCCTTATCTTGGAGTGCCTCGTCATATGTCCATGGGTCTGATTCCGGGAATCAAGTCCGAGGACTCTCCTATTCCCATGAATCTCTCGGGCTGTCTAACAACCCTCCCACTATAACGAGGCTCCGGTTGTGAAAATGTATCGCTTGGTATATCATCTAGTACAGTCGGCACTGAGGTTTGCCCTCTAAGCTCATTTAAGGTAATCTCCTGGGTTTTCTTTGGTTCTATAGTTTTCTTCCAAAATCTAAAGTGGGGATGTCCACCTTTTGATCTTCGGAACTATAGAACATTCACCCTTTGTTCCCTCGGGGTATCCTACAAACGGTCTTAATTCTGATCGAGGATCCAACTTACCGGCTTCCTTGTCCAACATGTAGGCCGGACACCCC
The DNA here is from genome assembly GCA_037126765.1 of Stenogyne calaminthoides. NCBI lineage: Eukaryota > Viridiplantae > Streptophyta > Magnoliopsida > Lamiales > Lamiaceae > Stenogyne > Stenogyne calaminthoides. The sequence goes on along the minus strand of JBBCBC010000010.1, from coordinate 22,274,337 downwards.
AAAGTTCTCATGTGTCTCATACTAGGCTTGCGCCCGGTCCACAATTCTTTGGCAGTTTTGGGAACCGATTTGGATAGCACCAAGTTCAGAATGTAAGTCGTTGTTTTCCAAGGTATGACCCCAGAACGACTCGGGAAGATCCGTATAACTCATCATTGATCTAACCATTTCCAAAAGAATTATGTTGCTTTCGCTCTGAAAACCCCGTTTTGTTGGAGGGGTTCCGGGTGCAGTGAGCTGGGATACAATCCCTTCATCAGATAAGTAGTTCAAAAAATCATTGCTGAGGTATTCGCCTCCATGATCAGATCGTAGAGACTTGATACATTTTTCCATATGATTCTCTGCTTGAGCCTTAAATTCTTAGAATTTCTCAAAGGTCTCAGATTCATGCTTCATAAGGAAAATGTACCTTGAGTAATCATCAATAAAATTACTCATAACCTCCTCTTGCTTTGGTTGACATTGGACTACATACATCCGTGTGAACGATCTCTAACACTTCTTTGGTCCTATTCCCTTGGCTCCAAATGCCCTCTTGGTCATATTACCCTCCAAACATGATTCGCGGTGTTGGAATCGATTCAACTTGGAGACGCCTCCAAAGAACCATCTTTCACCAACCTTTGGATCCTCTTTGGATTTATATGACCTAATCTTAGATGCCAAAGAAGTGTCTCGTTCACGTCTGATGAACGTTTTCTTTTCTCGGAAACAGTTGATGTGTTATAGGATACATTTCATGAGTGGTGTGCACAGTTAATTGTATAGAGATTTTCCATCAATGTCCTGCTTGAATAGATACACTCATCATTTCAAAAAATGATGTCATTCTTATTAGAAGAAACTTAGTGTCCTTTAATCGAATTTTAGAAACTGAAAGTGAATTCTTTCTAAAACTGGGAACACAAAGATAATCTCAAAAACTTTATCTTCAAAAGATAGGTGCACTTCTCCCATCTTTTAATCGCTACTCATGTAGCATTTTGCAATGTCTCGCTACTTGCGTAGTATTGCAATAATCGTTACTACCGAAGACCGCAATATCCGCCACTTCACGTAGCATTGCAATGTCTTCTACTTTAAATAACGTTGCCCAAAGTGATGAGGATCTCACTCCCCACGTTCTTGGGATCATTTAGAACCCGTGAAGCCAACATGATTAGTGGATCTCGTATCAACCACCCACGAATGAGAAGTATCGCCGCTAAACAAGTTTCAACAACTAGTGTGTGAGAATTACCTTTCTTTTCCGTCCCCTTTTGGGGTTGGAACAGCAAAAACCTCCATTGTCCTCTCACCGCATTAAGCACTTCCTCTTTGGATTTTCCTTGACTCAACGAGCATTCCTCATCTTACCATTTATCCCTTGGCAACAATTGAGTTTTATTGCTTATGGCCTTTGGTCCTTTCTTTATCTTGCCTCTGGTTGGCCTAGAAGATGAAGACGGACCACTTGCCATTTGGTGCCTTATCATCATTTCGCCCGAGTCCAAAAGTTAGCAACAAATTAGCTAGCGAGGCCAAAAATGCTCAAAAACCTTTAAGGCAGAGAATGAAGTACCAAATTCATCCGAGTCTCCAGATCATAATCTGCGCTCAAAATCTCAAGTTTGTTCGGGATGGGCCATCTATTTTGAGGACGTAATCCCTTACGGGTTTTTCCTCCACCATTTTCAAATGATTTACATCTCTCACAAGGTGATCCGACGAGTCCCGCATGTTTTGACTTCGTCGGTTGGCTCATCGATTTTTGTGTGTCAAAAATCCACTTGTGCCACAATTATAATTTTCCAATCAATATAGTTTCCATACATATTGTATTGACTTTAAGTATAATAACAAAGGATTAAAAGGTAACGACATCTTTGAATCAAATAAACAACTATATGCAATAAAGACAAGTATATCACAAGGTTCGATCACATTCATCATATTTAAAATCTCAAAAAAAATATGAACATGCATTAGCCAACATCTCAAAAAAAAGTTTTAAATAAGCCACGTGGGGTGGGTCATTATTTAAACACATTCAAGCAGTTACAAACAAGAACGATTAAAACCTTTAATATCCAGATTAATAGTTGGCTCCCATTGACCAATATAAAATTAGACAGGACTTGGGGAAGTATATGCATATCAATTTTATACCTAAGTAATAACCATGATTAAATACTTACTATTTCACTTTGATCGAGCCTCGTGGGGAGGGTCATCGTCGCCACTAGTAATAACCCACAATCATCCGTTTGGAATTCATTCATGTGAAACCTATCTTTTGATCCGTCATTTCTCCAAAAGAATTCACAAATAAATAAATCATGGAGGTCAAAATTAATTCAATTTTATTATCCAATAAAATTGTCAATTAATTATTTAAAACATACTTAGTAATTTTGAAGTTGAGATTTTTTCATTTGGCAACCCTCATGCAAACACATTTAAACAAATTAAATAAAGCATAAGATAGCACAAATAAATCAAGCAAAAAATAAAAAATAAACATATTGGGCACAAAATTATCCAATTGTCATGGTTTGATTTTTTCTTGGCTTGATCTTGAAGAAACACGTCTCGAATTTCTCCCACTCGCTTAAGTCTCTCTACTTAAAACGCCAGTTCAATGATGCACGCCAAGATCCGGGCCGGCCGCTTGCCTAGAACAACTTCTCGGCACCGCTGGGCGGGTTGTGCCAATCCTCGGCAGATCTCGGCCCGAACCCGCGCATCCAAGATCTCACAAGTCGTCGTTGGCCGCGTCTCGCCTTCGCGCTCCGGCCTTGGCGCCATGTGTCCCCGCCCGCTTCGCTAAAAATATCGGGGTTTCATCTCCTCGCACGCGCTGCCGCATTATCCCATCCGTGCCAAGGCCGCCCGCCACATTCGATTTCGTCCTTTAATTCTTCGAAAAATTTATTTACAAAAATAAATAAACCTAGATCTAGACTAGTTTATTACATTGATCAAATCAAACAAATCCTAGTCTACTTCGTGGATTTTCTCACGAGGCAAAACAAATCCAATCGAATCCAATTAAAAACCACAATTTATATGCATGCAAAATAAAACATTAAAATCCATGACAATTGGATACCGCAAAAGATCTAACGAACTACTATCCAATTTCAAATTTAATGTCCACTTAATTAAATTACAATTTAAAAAATTCGAGTCTTAAACAAAGGGCTCGATACGATTGTTGGGGAATGATTCACATTGCATCTATTCGGGTGAATATTTAAATACAAATTTAATTCATTAATTATTACTAGCATGAACTAATCCTATATTAATTCAAATAATAATTGCAACAACATATCATGCATATAAAAGCCACGTAAAACCTACGCATCGCGAATCTACGGGTTTACGTGAACGCATTCTCCTCGACGGATGGCGGTTTGGCTTTGGTCGGACGGACTAACCAAAAGGACTTCCCAAGTATTCCTTAGCCCTTGCTCGACAATCCGGTGGAAGGATACTGTAAACAATTAACAAAAGGAAAAAATAAACTTTGTTGCACCACTTATGTGGATTTGCTAATATTTCCAGCACATGGAATTGTACTTGGGAATGAACTAATCATCCCCTATTTATAAGAGGGAGGGTGGACGAAATTTATGTGATATTTCAATGTGGGAAAAGACTTTTCTTGGTCACCAAGAAATCTTGAATATATCTCATATATTCTTTTTCCCATAATTAAAATATTCCACAAAATTCCACCTCCTCTATAATATGGCAGATTTTCGAAAATTAAGTGTCACAAGAATCCAAGATTTGGATCTTCTTGAATTTATGAGATATCCTTGTATTTCAAGAAATACATATCTTCCCTAATATATTTTCAAGAAAATCAAGAAAATCTTTCTTGCCCACTATATTTTCAAAATTTCGAAATTTACTATATAGATAACCAAGTGGGAGATTTCTTGAATTTAATGAGATAATCTTGTATTCCAAGAATACATATCTTCATTCCATAACAAAATTCAAAGAAAATCTTTCTCCCTCTTTTATCCATAATTTTCGAAAATTTAGAGGAAATATAAGCAACAATATTTATTTTATTTTAATCACCTTTTTCAGTTATTGGACTATATGTTGGGCTACTCAGGGGGCCTTTAGGAGAATTAAGATTGGACCTTCTAATGGATCTTGAATATCTAATATTGAGCCACAATATAATTCAAGCCCATAAATATTAATTAATCCCACTACATAATTAATATTGCACTATCCATCTTAACCCATATTAGAGTCAATATGGCTCCCGGTCATTATTTCCCGTGTTTAAGATTATTTATCCCATTAATTAATTCAAGCCACTGAAATAGCTTTCCGTTAATTAATATCTTTTGTCCTTGGTCGAGGAACGGTTCAATATTATTATCCATACCTAAAACTAATTCCACTTGCAAGATTTGGTATGATAAAACTTATGAACCTCCCAGGGGGCAAATCAAGCAAGCGTGCTTTTTGCACGATTCTTCAGATTAAATCTTAGCAATCACATGTGACCAATAATATTGCCCAAGATAAAAAGTATTGAATCTCTCTCTGATTCGCTACCCATGATAAGTCAAAGCAATAGTTGCCAATCCCACGTGATCCTATTTAAGGGACGAAGGTTAAGAAACAACGAACCACTGAGGTCTAATTCTTCCTTGTTCAGTTCTGAAGAATTTATCCTCCTGTAGGTCCTATTCAGCGCATCAGTCAAGCACTAGTGTAATCTCTTGGTCAAGACAAACCAATCTGAGCCTTACACCTCAACCTTTCGCGATGGTTGTTCATTTCCATCTGGGTCGTGAATGGCGTACTTTTAGTTACAAGGGACTGTTAATTTAATCTTCTATGATCTGATATCACTAAATTAACAACAGTGTAACACGTACGAATTATTGAACAGTTATTCAGTAAATATATGTAACATTCAATCATATTTAAAGCATCAATGATAAACAATTTATTTCAGTAAATAAGTCTGAAAATTCAGTTTCGATTATACAAAGTAAAAGCATACTTTTCAGTATAATCCCAACAGTTGGGTGGGTTCAACTGGGCATCGGTTACTGCTGATTGAAAGAATACATGTTGGCAAACATTCCAGGTATGCATTCGTTTGATTAATTTAAATAGCTCGTTTATTATATTGTTACTTATAATTAATCAACGTTAATTTTTATTTTTTTGTTAGAGGGATATCACCTGGGATACACAGAGGAAAAACAAAGCACGGATTAAAGAGTTGTTTCTGAAGAGAGCTGCAACGCGGTACGGTGATCTTCTCAATAACTGGAAGACCCTACACCGTAAAAAGGGAAAGGTGCCACCATGGGACGACAAAATATGGAAGAGTTTGAAACTTTATTGGGACCTACCTGAGGTCAAGTAAAAGAGCGATCAGTGTCGAAAAAATTGGGCATCCAAAATTTCACGCATCATGGAGGATCCAAAGGAGCGATAGATTTTGCGTATGAATTTGTAAGTAGTTTTTACAAAATTAACAAAATTATTTTAGTACATAATAATTGATAATTAACAAAATTATACAAAATATACAGTGGTTGCAACATGGACGCCTCCCAACCGCATGGGAACTCGTGAAGCATTTTCACTCAAAAGGTGCCACGTATGAGGAGATGCAATCCGTAATTGTAAGTGTTTCAAGTAACTTTGTTTATCCAATATATAAATTTGTAAGTGCTTCAAGTAACTTTGTTTAAAATATTTGTATGTCAGCAAGCCGTGGAGGCACGGATCGAAGCTAAGGTACCCGCGGATGTAGACGTTTACGAGCGTAATAGATAAGCCAGTCAATTCTATACGCAGCAGGTGTAGTACTCCCATGGGAAATTCAGGGGTTTGGGGCAAATGTCGGAGTTGGGGCGCATTCAATCTTGCCCAGGAGGAACATCTGGGGGCACCTCTATCGGCGGCTACTCCCAATTTAATCAAGAACGCTTTTTTGGCACAGGAGCACGCTCTCGAGCATGAAAGACAACAAAGAGAGGAAATGGCTAGACAGATGACACAAATGCAGAGTCAAATGAACCAGATGAGCCAATTTTTCTCCATGTGGCAGGCAACCGTTGGTCCACAGCAGCCGCCGTGGCAAGGAACCGGTGCTCCACAGTAGACGTGGCAGGGAACCGGTGCACCACAGACCGGTGTTACTCCCCAGCAGGGGTTGCAGGGAATCGGTGGTTCCCAACATTGGGGTTACTCCCAGTCGACCGGTGGTTATGCTCAGCCTGGTCTTTTTGTTCCTCCATTCCCTCAGTATCGTGCTCCTCCTAATGCTCCTGTAGGTCCCAGTGGTTCTACCGCTCGTGTTCGACGTCGTTCCATCGACTCTTCCGGGAGTACTCAAGGTCTCACTTTGATCCCACTTTTTTTCCTCCTATTCAATTTCCCACAGTAAATGACAATGAAGATGATGACGATGATGTGATGCATTAAACTTTGTGTGTGTGTTATTTAAATATTTGACTGAATATTTTGTTATGTTTTATGTTATTTTCGAACGCTACATATTTTGTTGTGTTTTATTTTAGAATATTTGAACACCACATGTGTGTTTTATGTTTATTTTTTATGAATATTATGGATTAATCTATATTATTAGTTTGTGAGAATGCTTTAAAATTTTATTAAAAAAAAATTATTATAGGTGTATATGTACACGTGTTAGTAAATAGTGAAAAATAATACAAAAGTAATAATTTTGCAATTTTATTAAAAATATTTAAAAAAATAATGATCAATATGTACATTTGTTAGTAAATAAAGATGATTATTTAATTTTTTTTTATGAAAAATAGTTTAATTCAAACGTATTAGGATTACATTTTGTGAAAAATAGTATGAAAATGATTATTTGAAAATATTTTAGTAAAAATAATTAATATAAATATATATATATATATATATATATATATATAAATGTATATTCATAATAATAAATAGTTAAAAAGAATATAAAACTAATTATTTAAAATTTTATTAATAATATTTTTATAAAAATAATTAATAAAAGTATATATAAAAATGTACTCATAATAATAAATGATGCATAAGAATATAAATTATTTATTTCACAATTTATTATAAATATTTTAATTAAATCAAAGTATATATATGCATGACAAACAATTAAAATATATGAGAGAAGAAAAAAACTGTAAAAACACAATATATAATACCTATACAATTAAAAAATACATTCCTAACGAATAACTCACCTAGCCCAAACGGTTAGGCGGTACACGCAAGGCCTCCATATACCGGGAGGTCGCGTGTTCGAATCACAAGGGGGGCGAATTTCGCCCATTTATGCTGCTACAGTACCATCGCTCGCGTGTCCTAGTGGTTCCGCGGGTGCACTCGAGCCTTGCAGCTCGGGCTCAAAACCTGGGCGTGACATTTTTAAAACCTCAATTAAATTCGCGAGGGCATATTCCCTCGGCAAATAGCTCGCCAATTAGGCGAGGGCCACGTCGCCCTCGGTAAAGATGTGGAATCAAAAGGCGAGGGCCAGCTGGCCCTTGTTAAATTTGACGTGGGCCTTGGCGAGGGCCAGCGTGTCAGAAAGTTAGCGAGGGTTGCCTGCCCTCGGTAAACTGACATGTGTCAGTCCCTCGGCAAAACCCTCACTATTTACCGAGGGATTTTTTTCCCCTCGTTAAATTGTTACCGAGAAGCACTTTAACGAGGGACTTTTCCCCTCGTTAAAGCCCTCCCTAAACCCATTTCCCTCGTTAAAACCCTCTTTAAGGCCCTCTTTAAATTAGATGTATTTTGTGGTGAATATATTTAAGTATCGAAGGTGATTCATACCCGACATATATTCCCAATCTTCGTTGGGGGCCCAATTTAGTACGGTGAGGTGGTGCAATTGGAACATAAATCGCACACCCAAAAATTCTTAAATGGGAGATATTGGGCTCATAACCGAATGTCAACTATAGGGGAGAAAGGTTATTATTACTTGTCGGTCGACTTCTCACAAGTGTTGCTGCATGAAGTATAACATGTCCCCAAGCAGATAAAGGGAGTTTTGATTTCATTAGCAATGGTCTAGCAATTAGTTGCAATCGTTTAATAAATGATTCGGCTAGACCATTTTGTGTGTGAACATGAGTTACAAGATGTTCAACACTTATTCCAATTGATATGCAACTTCATTATTTGGGCAAGTAATCTTGCAAATGCTAGGTTGCGAGAGGATGATAGACATACATGTGACAATCTTGTTGATGCATCAACTAGCCCCATAAAATATCGAAATGGTCCACATGGTGGATCTACAGGCTCACAAATATCACCATGAATTCGTTCTAGAAATACAGGGGATTCAATCCCCACTTTAGTTGGTGAAGATCTCACAATTAACTTTCCTTGTGAGCAAGCAACACATGAGAATTCATTTGAATTTAACACCTTTTTATTTTCTAATGAATGGCCATGTGAATTTTCAATTATTCGCCTCATCATGGTGGAACCAGGATGTCCAAGGCGATCATGCCAAATCATAAAATCTTTGGGGATAATAGACTTCTGGTCTATTAGGTGATATGTTTCAGCTGTATTTATTTTCGTATAATATAGGCCAGAAGAAAGCGAATACAACTTTTCTAACACACATTTCTTTCCAGAAACAACTTGTGTGATCAATAGACATTCATTGTTTTTCTCATTTAAAGTCTCGAAATGATATCCATTTATGTTGATATCTTTAAAACTTAACAAATTTCTTCGAGACTTGGGAGACAGTAGTGCATCATTTATAATGAGTTTAGTTCCTCCGGGGAGAAATATTGTGGCTCTTCCGGAGCCAACAATCAAATTTACACTACCACTTATAGTATTAACATTTGTCTCCCCCTTTTACAAATGAGAGAAATATTTTGTATATTTAAGTATAGTGTGTGTAGTAGCACTATCAATTAGACAAATATCACCATCACTATCCATTCCCAAATGTTTGACATCCATCGCATCTTCATAAAATAACAAAACATAAATTAGAAATTAATATTAATAAAAGATGCAAATATATAAATATTTTATTTATCATGAAAATATATATAGGGTATTCATCATATGATTAGTTAACATCATTGAAGAAATCGGATACATCAAGGTGAGTCATAGCAACATCATCACCATCAAAGCAACATTATCATCAACAAAATTTGTTTCAACATTCTTTCCCTTATTTTTCAAAGAGGCTTGATAAAGCTCCACAAGATGATCAGTTGTTCGACATATGCGGGACCAATGACCTTCCATTCCACACCGGTGACAGTATTCCTCATACTTCTTTTCTCCATTGTCTCTCTTCTGGGAGACAGTTTGCTTCTTGTCACGATCATGTGTATTGTTATTATATGGAGTAAATCTTCCACGACCGCGACCACGAAAATGACCACGTCCTCGACTACCACCACGTCCACGTCCACGACCACAACCATGATATTGAGATTGAGTCGCATCCGCTTCAGGAAATGGACTAGAACCAGTGGGTCGAGACTCATGATTTTTCAATAACAATTCATTATTTTGCTCGGCTAAGAGAAGGCAAGCAATCAGTTCAGAATATTTCTTAAATCTCTTTTCTCGGTATTGCTGCTGCAGGAGAAAATTCAAGACATGAAAAGTAGAGAATGTCTTCTCATGCATATCATTATCAGTTATGGTTTCACCACATAATTTCAATTGAGAAGTAATTCTGAACACAACCGAATTATATTCATTAACAGTTTTAAAATCTTGCAGACGTAAGTGAAGCCAATCATACCGGGCTTTTGGAAGGACGACCATCTTCAGGTGGTCGTATCTTTCTTTTAAATCTTTCCACAAGACAAGTGGATCTTTCACAGTTAAATATTTATTTTTCAATCCCTTCATTCAAATGGTGACGAAGAAAAATCATTGCTTTTGCACGGTCTTGGTTTGATGCATTATTATCATCAACAATAGTTTCTCCAAGACCTCTTGCTTCAAGATGAATTTCAACATTTAGAATCCATGATAAATAATTCTTTCCGGAGATGGCAAGAGTTGCAAATTCCAACTTTGTGAGATTAGTCATAATGAAATAACAAATTGACAAAGGAAAAGTATTACCTCAAGAATTGTGTATGATACTTGAACTTGCTCCAATATCGATAAAGCTCAAGGTAAAGACTCGTGATGATAACGTGTTAGGAAACTAATACTTTTATGTTGTGAAACTAATACTTATATGACGTATGAAAAGTAGACACAAGTATAAAATATAGGGAGAATGAAGAATACTTTTATTTCTTTTTCAAGTGATACAAAGTGAAGTGACATACCACCTTTTTATAGGGAGCAAGAGATGCTCCTAGAATAATCCATCATAATGATTTCATAAATAATTCTACTAGAATAATCTAATAAAAAATGAAAGGTCATACAAATTTATTTACATTATTTCATAATATATCTATAGTAAACGTCGAGTGCGGGACGGGGAGAATATTTACTTTTATATGGAAAAAAGTATTTAAATTAAGATGCAATTAGAACCGTAGAAGATAGAAATATGGTGAATTGGAAATAGAATTAAAGAGAAAAAGAAAAATAGTATCCTAGGCGAGGAGGGCCAACGGCGGTCGTCGTTATTCCAAGTGAGATTGAAACATTGGAAAGTACAAGCATGTAAGAATATATGTATACGAAAGGACAAATTCATAAGATCCAACACAAATTAATTAAAGGATGGGACACACTGCTTTTATCTCAATATATACATACATACACAAGCATTATTAATAAAATCAAACATTCAGGTGCAATTCCTAGGCATGCTCAAACCGAACCGGAACCGCCGGTTCAAACCGGTTCCACTTCCACGGTTCCGGCTCCGAACCGAACCTCGATGAGAAATCCTAGCGATCTCGCCTTTTTAAGGTCGATTCTTGGCTCAAGACCTCTAGTTAAACTCGATTAAAGGCATAGTTATGCGTCCGCCTGTGGTGCCTGCCGCTAGGTATGGGTTAAGGAATTAAAGTAAGACCTCACTACAAGTCCGGACTTTTAGTCTAGTGGCAAGCGCTTGATCCTTCAATTGGTATCGAGCACGTCACACGGTTCGAGTCCCCATGACGCAAATAGTGGTATGTTTGGCGAAAAGTCGCTAATGCTAGGGGGGGATTGTTGGGAGAAATCCTAGCAGCGCCTCCTGCCTTTTTAAGGTCGGGCCATGCTCAAGACCCTCGTTAAGCTCGATTAAAGGCATAGTTGCGTCTTGCCTGGTGGTGTCTCTTCTTTAGGTATGGGTTAAGGGAATTAAAGTAGCACCTCACTACAAGTCCGGGCTTTTAGTCTAGTGGCAAGCGCTTGATCCTTCAGAACCGAAACCGTAAAACCCATGGTTCGGTTCCAGTTCTAGCAAAACCAGAACCGGGAACCGCCGATTCGAACCGGAACCGCCGGTTCGAACCGAAACCGCCGGTTCGAACCGGAACCGCCTCCAAATTTGAAAATTCTAGCCGTTGAGATCCAACGGCCCAGATTAAAGAGTGAGATCCAACAAATGAGATTAAAGAGCCAACACAGAACCGGTTCGAATCGACGGAACCGCTTTGCCCAATTCGAACCGCTTGGTTTTTCGACCTTTTTTTTTTTTTTTTTGTTTTTTCAAGATTTCATCTATAAATACCACCTCATTCCACTCCAAAATTCACCCCAAAGTGATTCAACTCATTACTTTCTTCTCATCTCTCTCAAGTCTCAACTTTCACTCAATTCTCAAAGTTTATTATTTACATATTATTTACATTACTTACATATTACATACACTACACTACACTATAATTTATATATTAGTATATTACACTAAACTTTATATCATACTACACTACATATTATACTACACTATATATTATATACACTATATATTACACTATACTACTATACTACATATTAGTATATTACACTACACTATATATTATTTACATATACACTTACATACATATTATGGCAAGCCATCAAAGCAAGGGTAAGGGTGAAGGCAAAGCTTCTTCCACCTCTTCCGTTCGTCTTCCACAACCACCGCCACCGGCACCAATCGAGTGGAGTTTAGATGATATTGAGGCCACACTTGGTCCCGGTTATGAGAATCCTCTTGAAGATGATGCTATACCACGAGGTACACGACGTCCTACTCAAGAAAGTCAAAACCACCCAACCGACTCCAATGCCGAGCCAACTCCAACCCCAACTCCAAGTCGTGCTCAACTTAAGTCGGATATTTTTGCACGTCACTTTAATAAAGTGATCAACGAGGATGGTACTATTAAAGTTCATTGCAACTATTGTGAGAAAATATATTCTTTTGTCAAAGGAGGGGGATATGGGACATTCGAGAAGCATTTGAAAAAAATTCACCCGGATAGGGTTGGAATTAGTTCAAACCAAGCACAACTTCGTGGATTTACGTCAACCGGTGGCGGTGGTGGAGTTCAAGGCGAGGTAAGTAACCCCACTTCTCTATTTACATTTGATCAAATGAAATATAGAAAATTGTTAGCTAAATTTGTGTGCACACAACACCTTCCTTTTCAATTTGCCGATAATCCCTTTTGGAATGATTTTGTTAACCTTGGTCTTCAACCCGCGGCAAAAAAAGTTTCACGTCATACTATTACTCGTGATGTTGCTAAAGTTGTTTATGAGTATAAATATGCTTTGATTAATCTATTTGCCGATTTAAATGTTAAAGTTGGTATATGTGCGGATATTTGGAGTGATAATTTTCAAAAGCATAGTTATATAGGAGTTACATGCACTTGGATGGATGATTCGTGGACTCTTAACAAAAGATTGATTGCTTATAGAGATTTTGATACATAACACAATGCCGTTAATATTAGAGATAAATTGCATGATATTTTAAATGAGTATGCTCTTACTAAAAAAATATTTTCTATTGGTTTTGATAATGCTAGTGCAAATACGACTACTATTGAAGATCTTACAAATATTTGTCAACCATATCTTGGTGGAAATTTTTTTCATGTTAGATGTATATGTCATATTTTAAATTTATGTGTTCAAGATGGTTTAGATGCTTTGAAAGAACAAGTTGGTCCTATTAGATCCGCTATTTATTATATGTCGAGACATTCAAAATAGTTGGAAAAATGGAAAGTTTTTTGTAGAACATACAATATGCATCCCAAAAAAATTTCTCCTGATGTGTCAACTCGTTGGAATTCCACGTATAAATTGTTAAAGGAGTCTATGGATTATAAAGACGCTTTATGTACATTTTTTACTCAAGAAAATTGTGGTATTCGTTTATATCCTCAATATTGGGATTCATGCACTTCTCTGTGTAAATTTTTGGGAATTTTTAATGATTCCACAAAAGTGTAATCCGGTGTTTATTATCCTACTAGTAATTTAGCGCTTGATTATTGTATTAAAGTTGCTCATGTGTTAAATGAAAATATTACAAATCCTTTATTAAGTGGTGCTACTTTCTATGATGCAAAATGGAAAAAAATATTTTACAAATATTCCCGATCTATTCTTGGTTGCTAAAGTGTTTGATCCTAGAGTAAGATTGGATGGATTAATAATGATGTTAAATATGTATTATAATTATTTATTTCCTAATAGACATATGGTCATGGGTGAAGATGATGTATATCCTAATCCGGAAGAGATTGGTAATCGGATTAAAGTTATTTTAATGTCTTTATTTAGAGAATATAGTGGTCCCGGTTTTAAAGCAAATTTTGGTGGTGGCTCTTCTATGAGTCAAGAAGAAGATATATTAACGGGTTTTTATGATGAGCGTTCTCAAAAACGTCCAAGGTCTACTTCTAACCCTTATTACGAACTTGATCATTATTTATCCTCTACATTTGTTCCTATTGATGAAGATGAAGACAACACTACTTTTAATATACTAAAGTGGTGGTCGAGGATGAAAAATATCTATCCAATATTGTCAATGCTAAAGAAGAGAAATTTTTGCATCTCCCCGCCTCAACCGCTGCCGCTTGAACAAGCTTTTAGTTTGGGAGGCTACACTTTGGATGCAACGAGATCGAATATGACCGTTGAAAATGTGGAAAACCAATGCTTGCTTGATGATTGGGTAAGAGCCGAAAAGAGAAGTGTTGGGATATTTTAGTTTTGATGAATTATGCCAAAACATTATCAACTTGTGTTATTGAAGTTAATTTACAGATAACAAGTTGAGGGAGAACGAGAGAACGAATTAAGGGGGAACTCACGAAATCGCATTTAGATGATCGAGATCGACGAGGTCAGCGGAAGAGACCCGACGAGATCGATGAGTTAGATGAGTTCGAAAGTTAACTGATGAGCTGCGGCAAAATCGTAAGAGAAGAAAAGCTAAGCAAGTCGAAAGAAAAAACACGACCGTAAGAGAAGGTTGCGATCGATAAGATGAAAGCAGATGAGATCGACGAGATCGACGTGATCGAGATCGATATGAAGATGAGCAGATGATCAAGATCAGACGTGATTGAGATCAGATGTGTTAAACTGATATGCTAAACCTAATATAATCGACTTGATGCTATCCCGAGATGTTGATCTCAAAGATGTGTTGACTTGATCGGTCGAATAACCGATCGACGATAAAGAAGAAATCGAGATAGCTCGAGTCAAAGTGACCTGAAGGTCAAGATGTCCCGAATTCAGAGAACTCGGTCGGCTGAAAGTGTCAAGATGCTGATCGACATAAGGTCCGTGAAGAGAAGTCTGGCTGAATCAAGTATCCCGAGGCTCGGATAAACTCGAGGCTCGGATGAGAAAAAACTGAGACTCGGATAAATCAAGACTCGGATAGAATCAAGACTCGAGATGTCTCTCAAGACACCGAGACTCAGAGAATCTGAATGATTCCAAGGCGAGGAATCGAGGAATATAGCCAAGAATCACCGACGTGGACCAATGAGAGAAAGACAACCCGACTGAAGAAGTCAGGTTTGATACTTACAAGAATAATATGGATTTGAATGTGATTCTCTCCAACGGTAACATTCAAATCCACACTATAAATACAAGGTCTTTCATCATTCTAATGTGTGGATCGTGGAGAATATAGCACGAGATGCTTCTGAGCCAAAGAGAGTTATACCCAAAGCATTCCCACCCTAGAACACAAGTCTGTAGATATACATATATATTCAAAGAGTGTTCTAGAACCCAACCTAAGCTACCCACGATGTATCTTATGCTTAGAGAGATTTTCCCAACCTTAAGATTGAGGCTAAAACCATTGTAAGGGAAAATCTCACCATAGTTGGAGACAACACCAAACCCAAACCCATTCTCGTAAGAGATAACTAGTGGTGAAGTGAGGTAGTTGTTAGGCAAACCCGAGTGAGGGGTGATAAGTCCCAAGGAGTGTGAACTCATTAAACATCTAAGAGGCGAGCCCAGAGGGGTGATAAGTCCATTTGAGTTAGTAAACCAAGAGGTAATGAAAGCTCAAGGCTCGGGTTGAGTAAGTAAACTACGTGGAGTAGTCAGAAAGCTCAGGAAGTGTTTGAAGGAATTTCCCTAGGAACAGGGAGAGTGGATGTAGGAGCTTGAGTCTCCGAACCACTATACTTTGTTGTGTTCTTTATTGCTTTATGTTCTTATATTGTCATATGCATTCGATTATAAGCAAAACACAACACATGAGCTTAAAACGCAAAAAATCTGTAATCACCATTCCTTCACCCCTGTTTTATATGCATCGATCAAAATGTTTTGCTTCCGCACACGCAAAATGGGTTTTCCCACCGGGACCATCAAGAAGTCAAGAATTAATTGATAATGATGATCAAGATAGCTCCGAAGAAACTACCACCGGAAGTGATGCATGAAGAATCAAATCGATCCAAATCAACGAGGTAAGTTTGAGGTAAGAGAACTACGTGGACTTTGATTCCTATTTGTATACGTAGGTAACTCAATTTTAAGTTTCAAACTTAGAATTTCTAAGTTTATTTCTTAAATTTAAGCTCAAGTCAATTTTCTTTAAATCCCCCCCTCCCCCAAATTTATTTTGTAAAGTTTAAAATTTTAAGTTGTAATTGTAATTACTAATTCGACATAGTTCACTTTGTAATTTGTAAATTTGTAATAGTTCAATTAATTTGTAATAGTAGATTACTAGCTTATTTTAAGTTAGAATTACTATTTTGTAATAGTTCAATTACTTTGTAATAGCTACTAATTTATAATAGTTCAATTATTAATGTAATCTTCAATTTAAATTCTCATATTAACAATAACAATGTCCAATTTCATGATCTATCTATACATTCCTTCAAATTTTAGATCCAAAAAACTAAGAAACACAAGAAAAAATATATGAAAAAAAAAAAAAAAAAAAAAAACCGGCCGAATCCCAAGTTTTGGAACCTGAATCGCGATTCGAGAACCGAACCGAAACTGCCTTGGCCACGGTTCGGTTCCGGTTCCCCCTCCCAGAATTTTGGAACCGCCGGTTTGGAATCGGAACCGGCGGTTCCGGAACCTTGAGCATCCCTAGCAATTCCCCGCACGACACTGCTACTATTTTTTTAACCCTATCGAATCTATCTATATTGTACTGGCTAGTGCTTCATTGTCAGGTGATTTTTTTAATTTTTTTTACTTTAACATTTCTTCGAAATTTATATTGATATTCATATTTTTTTTGGGAGGGAAATTAAATAAATGAATTGATTCTCGATCCTCTCTACAAGTTTGAATTTTTAGATGAGACATAATTCTTTCATAGTATCAGAGTCTTCAGGCTCACTTTCACGTTTTGGGTTCGATTCCCGCTGAAAGCAACTCCATCCATTAAATTATCCACTCCTGGGCCTCCTCCCATAGATGAAGTAAGAAAATTCAGCCCACGAGTGAGAGGGAGTGTTAGAGAAATTAAATAAACGAATTAATTCCACGTCCTGGGTTCGATTCCCGTTGAAAGCAACTCTACGTATTAAATTATCCACTCGTTGGGCATCCTCCCATAGATGAAGTAAGAGAATTCAGCCCACGAGTGAGAGAGAGTGTTAGGGAAATTAAATAAATAAATTAATTTTACGTCCTGGGTTCGATTCTCGTTGAAAGCAACTCTACTCATTAAATTATCCACTCGCTAGACCTCCTCCCATAGATGGAGTAAGAGAATTCAGTCCACGAGTGAGAGGGAGTGTTAGGGAAATTAAATAAACGAATTAATTTCACAACTCTCTACAAGTTTGGACTTTTAGATGAGACATAATTCTTTCATGATATCAAAGCCTCTGACTTAGGCCAGATTTTGGGTTCAATTCCTGTGAAAAACACTCTACCCATTTAAATTGTCCACTCAATGGACCTCCTCCCTAGATGGCAGAGATAATGATTCAGCCCACGAGTGAGGGGGAGTGTTGAGGAAAATTAAATAAATGAATTGATTTGCAACCCTTTCTACAAGTTTGGACTTTTAGATGAGACAGAATTCTTTCAATTTTTACTCTTGAGAATTTTCAAAATTTCAGGAAAGCCCAGTGCCCCCCATATTTCATTCCTCGCTCCGTCTTTGTGTATAACAACAAAGATATACTAGTAGTTTTTTTTATTGCACAACATGGGACTGTATTGCATCATATCAAAAATCACAATATAAACATGCAGTTATATTGCATAAGATGATGTTGTATTGCTTCGGATCGAGAAATAATTTTTTTGGTCTCAAAACTTATCTATGGTTCATTTTTCGTCACAAAAATTTAACTATTCAATTTTGGTTTCTATAACTAAATTGATTGTCCAATTTTGATCTAATTTTCGTAGAAAAATCGCGAATAACGTGGTTCGGTCACATGCATGTCACATGCCGATAAAATTTTGGGGGGGTTTCGGTTCCCTCATTGACGTGGACATTAACTGTTTTTTTTTCTTTTAATTTTTTAAGTTTTTTAATCAAGTAATTTACATATGTGTAAACAATTCATTAATTAAATCAAAACTAAAATTTAAAAATAACTAAATTTTACCGGCACGTGACTTGCGTGTGACAAAAAAAATATTTTTCGCCATTTTCTGGTGAAAATTAAATTAAAATTGGACAATCAATTTAATTACGGGACTTAAAATTAAAAATTAAAAAAAAAAATTCTTTGAATGAAAAATGAACATTGGATAAATTATGAGATAATATTTTTTTTTTGCACCGAATCCAAATTTATAATAATACTTAATTTTTTTTTTAAACATATGACTTATTTTACTTGTATAAATTGCATTTTTCAATGTTTAGAAAAAGACATTTGAATTGCACATGCAGTGTGTGCATAACTCAATTTTAATTCATAGAATTGTATGTCATTTTATATTTTATTACGCGATTACATGTCATATTTGCATTAATCATGCCGCTCATTCTTTTTTCTTTTTTTTTGAAAGAAAAAATGGTATATATATTGAGTACAAGGGGTACTCAAATCCCATCAAATACAAATTTGCTAGCAAAGAATTCCATTACAGTTTATTCAGCAGACACTCTAACGGTTGAGAGTCTCAACTATAAAAAGGGACGGAAAATGATATCGGATAATGCGTCCGAATCCACTTCCAAAATAAGAATTTAATTCCATCAATCAATTTTTCCAACGAATACCTGCTCTCCTTGAAAATGAGCTCGTTCTCCAAATTTTCAATACGGTATTTTGCCAAACAAGACCCAAAATCTTCCTTCTTAAAGGCACTTTGTTTTTGTTGGGTTATGGAGCCTGATCGACTGTCTCACATCCCAATTTTTGGGTATGTTTTAGCAGATTCGACCGGGATGGACTTTTAGGATTTTGACTCAGTTGCACCTATTAATTCATATCTGATTCGCTGTAATTGTTATCACCGAAAATTAGTAAATCTCCTAGCTTGGTAGTGCCCCCAGAAGTAGTCATTCCTGACGAACTGAGTAACCAAATCTGTGTTATTTAATTTCGTGTTCTCTCAATTTCTCCATAATTACAATTTAAATCCTAACAATTCTAACCCCACAAATTCCAAGAAGTGAGCCGAAGCCCGATAAGAGTATAAACTGATATGCATACATATGCTGATATGCATACATGATTTTATAATAAATGAGAATTGAATTGAATACTTAATTTTTCTATAGATTCGAAATGCTACTATACCTCTACATAGGCTCCTCCTCTATTACAAATAAATAAAAACTAAACTTTTGATTAATTAGTGGTTAATTTATATAGTAGCACCTAGGGACTACGATGCGGCATACCCAAATTTTTTTTAACATATCGTTATCGGTGCGAAATTTTCGATATTGAAAAATTTCATACCGTTGTCGTCTTTTATTCGGTTATACCGAAAATTTCGGATATCGAAATTTTCGTATGCCGATATTAAATACCGATAAAATTTCGAATTTCAATATATACCGGTATATCAAATATTTTTTGTATATCGAAATATTTTCGATACCGAATTTTTTCGCAGATATGTGTATATTTTTTTCTAAGATACCGGAAATTTTTCCTAAGATAATCAAAAAAATATTTAGGTATACCGAAATATTTTAGTATTTCGGTATACCGAAATTTTCTATATTTTCATACCGTTATCGTACCGAAATTTTTGGTACGGTACCATACCGTATCGAAAATTTCGATATAAGAAAATTTCGATAAAATCGATATTTTTCGGTACGGTAAGTGCGGTATACCGGTATTTTCGGTATTTCCTCCACCCCTAGTAGCACCTAACGTTTTTTGTTGATCACACAAAAACTTAAGAGAGTAGATAAAATGCTTCCATACAAAATACTTATTACCAGAGTGAGTCTTATGTGCATCTAGGTGCACCATGTATTCATAATGCATTTTAGAATCATGAAAATTCTTGTACTGAAATATGTAATTTGTTAACATTTGTTAGGAAAATTAAATAAACACATTAACTTCACATCTCTTTACAAGTTCGAACTTTTAGATGAGACAAAATTCTTTCAACATTAAACAGTGTAATTACTTTTTCATATTAATTTTTTAATTTAATAAGTTACATGGTTCTAAAATGCACTATATATGCACGTGCAACTTGATACATATAGAGCTTGGCTTATTGATCCTTTAAATTTTGAGTAGGTCTAGTGTGAAAATTTTCATGTATGAAAATTTATAAAATTGTCATAAATCAACCATCTACACCCTAAACACTAAATAATGAACCATAAATTATGACCTATTCGGGCCGGGTGAATCATGAACCACTTGGGCCGAGTGAACCATGAACCACTAAATTTTGTCTTACCTTCACCAATTTCAGAATTTTTATTTATAATTTTTTATTCAAACTTGTTAGAATGTAAACACAAAAAGGAATCCGAGGATACACGTGACCGATAATAATAAACAACCACCAAACAATTCATGTAATCATGTGGCTATGTTTCCAAATCTATCATTAAGTTCATGTCTATATAAGTTACGTCTATGCAATAAATGTGTACAGAAGATTAAATAAAATCTAATTTCAAATTTAAATACAACCAGTACACCATTCTTTTTAGATACACGATTTTATGGTTCAATCTTCCATTACATTTTGCGTTTTTAATTCAAAGTTACTTCATGCACAATAACAGGCATAATGTGAAACATGATGAAGAGTAATTAATTAACTCTTCTATGTATATTTGTACGACACAAATTTTAAAAATAGACAAATTTAAAATTTGTAGGCCAACACACTTTTAAATGGATCATAAAGAAAAATAATTTGATTGACTATATATAGGTTGATTTGTGTGGTATATTCGGATAAATTTACACAAAGATATTTGTGCTTGATGAGAAGTTAAAGATTTGTATGTTCTCATATATATATATATATATAAAATAAAGTTTTATAAAAACTTTGTAAATAATCCCAATAATTGTATTGGTAAGTTATTTTATTGACTTCATTAGTCAAGCTTCTCTCAGTAAAAGGAGAAATACATTATTCTTGGATGGAGATGATTCTTTTAATGATAAATTTAGAGTAATTTATCATTTTACTCTTAAGAGGAAAATGTTGAATATCAACGCTTCCAAGGCTGATGAGGATATTTTCATAAAATCCTCTAGACTTGTAAGTTTCCACATTCCAACTATTAGTTGGAAAATACTTATCCATAAGAATCCATGGAGACTCTTTGAATTTTTTATCATCATCTTCGATGACAAGAATCAATTCTCTCTTGGGAGAATCAAAGAATTTGTATTCTTTCTGAGCAACTAAAGAGTATGACTCTTCATCATCAGGTTTTGAAGGATTGTCCTGAACCTGAATATTCCTGCTTCTTTGTTTGAGGAATTCTTGAAATTCCTTATCAAAATTTTCTCTTTTTGAAGAAGAACCACTTCCAGAAATATTCTGGTTGAATAGAGATTTCTTCCCATGTTGTATAATCGGAGGATGGCCTCTTCCTCCTCTTCCTCTATAAGAGGAATAAAGATTCCTTCCAGCATGACTCATTTCTATCATGAAGAAATAAATTCACGAGTTAAAAAATCTGGAAGATGATTATCCTCCCCTTGCTTATAAACAATATCAAAATCAAAATAAGCAAGATGCGATTGCCATCTGACAAACATTTGTTTAGAAACATTATGTTCAAAATCTTTGAAGAGCATAAAAGTAGCAGCCCTGCAATCAGTTTTAATAGTAAATTTCTGATTGTATAAATCATCCTGAAATTTAAGGACACATTTAACAATAGCAAGAATTTCTTTAGCAGTAGCAGAATAATTTTTCTGACTATTATTCCATTTACCAGAATAAAATCTAATGATATAATCATTTTTATTATCAGGATTAATTTGTTTAAGAATACCTCCATACCCCAAATCTGAAGCATCAGTTTCAACAATTTTTTTCCCAAAAGGGATTAGCCAACGCATAAGACAAGGAATATTTTTGACCTTATCTTTTATCCTGATAACAACCTTAGTATGATCATCATTCCAAGGAGAGGATTCTTTTTAAGCCTATCATATAAGATAGCGGAATCTTCAGCAAGATTCTTAATATAAGAAGACACATAATTAAGGCTTCCTAAGAATCTCTGTAACTGAGTTTTATCAGTTATAATATCAGGGAATTTATTACCAAATTCAATACTTATTTGAATTGGAATAATATTTCCTTTATCAATAATATGACCAAGAAATTTTATTTTAGTTTGAAATAAAACCATTTTAGGTTTTGAGATGACAAGACCATTTTTAATGACTAAATTTTTAAACATATCAAGATGTTTAAAATGTATTTCAATATCTTTAGAAAATACAAGAATGTCATCAATATAAACAATAATGAAATCACTATAAGGATTAAAAATGTCATTCATAATTTGTTGACATTCAGACGGAGCATTTTTAAGCCCAAAAGGCATAACAGTCCATTCATAATGACCAAATGGTACATTAAAGGCAGTTTCAGGCTTAAAAATGTACCATTTGGTCATTATGAATGGTCATTAATTATGTTGAAGGCAGTTACAGAGATTCTTAGGAAGCCTTAATTATGTGTCTTCTTATATTAAGAATCTTGCTGAAGATTCCGCTATCTTATATGATAGGCTTAAAAAGAATCCTTCTCCTTGGAATGATGATCATACTAAGGCTGTTATCAGGATAAAAGATAAGGTCAAAAATATTCCTTGTCTTATGATGGCTAATCCCTTTTGGGAAAAAATTGTTGAAACTGATGCCTCAGATTTGGGGTATGGAGGTATTCTTAAACAAATTAATCCTGATAATAAAAAGGATTATATCATTAGATTTTATACTGGTAAATGGAATAATAGTCAGAAAAATTATTCTTCTACTGCTAAAGAAATTCTTGCTATTGTTAAATGTGTCCTTAAATTTCAGGATGATTTATACAATCAGAAATTTACTATTAAAACTGATTGCAGGGCTGCTACTTTTATGCTCTTCAAAGATTTTGAACATAATGTTTCTAAACAAATGTTTGCCAGATGGCAATCGCATCTTGCTTGTTGGTCCCGGTGCAAACGAGTCTTACACGTGTATAGGGGGGGAATACACGTGTTAGGTGTTTTTAAAACTTTTTCATCGAGGTCACTGGGTCGATAATCCTCAAGATTAGGTTCTCGAGAAGCACAGATCGCTTCCGAGTCAAAGTTCATCGAGACATTGATCCCGAGCCGCTTTAAAACCTCGATAATCCCAACCGAGTCCCCGAGTGTCGAGATCCCGAAGTTGCTTGGATCGAGATAACTAACTTATCAACCCTCGTAAGAGTACGCTCAGCTTTGGTAACTATCCGTTCTAGCTACTCAACAGCGGAATGGTTTGCCCTTAGTTTATACTGCTTTTAAGCTTTGCGTAAAACCTTCCTTTATGAAATAGTGATTAGGCCGTGATTCACTTATGCAACTTCAGTGATTGATTCCAATCAATATCGCTGAAAAGTATGCTTTCAAAATCAAGTCAATGCAACAGATAAGCGCACGTATAAGGAAACCAATAAAGAACACAAAGAATTATAGTGGTTCGTAGACTCAAGCTCCTACGCCCACTCTCTCCGACTCTTCGAGAGAAATTCACTATCAACAATGAGCTTTTCGACCTACCTCAGAGTTTACTTACTCAACTCGCCCCGAAGTTTTCGACTACTCCACGTGGTTTACTTTACTCAACCCGACCTTGAGCTTTACGACTACCTCCGTAGTTTACTTACTCAATCACACACAAGCTTTCGACTACCCCCAGAGCTTACTAACTTCTCCTCTAGAGTTTTCCTCGACTACTCCGCCAGTTTTACTAACTCTTTACAACACTTCTCACCAACAAACACACTCCAACTACCTTCACAAGGGTTTGGGGTTTCTTGGTTGGTTTCAACTAGATGAGATATCCTTTACAATGAAGCACAATGCAAAGGGTTAGGATATCTCGACTAAGCTTTGATAATTCTTATCAAGCTAGGCTTAGTATAGTGAGCTCTTCAATATTGAAGCACTTGGGAAATTCTAAGTTTTTCGAAAGTGCTTTTAACTTTACAAGAATAAACTTGAGCTCTTAAGTTATGATAAATTTCCCGTAACCTTACAATGTAGAGGGTCACCAAGATTTATAGGCATACACCAAGGTCACTCTTGAAAAATATCCGTTGGAGAGACAAATTGTGAGTTCCCTCTTGTGGTGTGTGAAACGGCTATATTTAGGGTTTGACAACTCCCTAACACTTTCTAGGCAATAGCCTTCCATGTAGCCGGTCTTCACTTTTTGCGATCGAACTTTTGTACATCCGACATCTTTTTTCAGAGACCCTCCACCGTCGCTGTCGTATGGTACAATGTTGTCTTTCTCTTTTTTGACTTTTGTCTCCGCCAAAAGGTAGACACCTTCAACAACTCTTTTTGGTTACAAACTCGAGTTTGATATAACCTTAACAACACTTCCGACTTAGTTCCTTTTTGTCCGCATTTGAATGTCTTGGCAGATATCTATCTTTCTAAGGAATCGCGATCTTCTCAAGATTGCATCCTTCGATAGATATATATCAAAGGCTCGGAACATTCAGTTCATATCGAGCATTCAAGATTTTATCGATTCTTCAAGAATTATCGTACGCCTTCAAAGATTCTTGATCTTTAGTTTCTCGCCTCTTGATCTTTGTGTCTTCAGAGTCTTCTAAGTCTTCAGGGTCTTCTGAATCTTTGTAGTTTATAATTGACCGATGTCTTTGAGTCTTCTCAATAAGTCTTCGCCATCAAGATCCCATCGAGTCTTCAAGAATTATCCTCAACTATATCTCGCGACTATACATTCTCGCAGATAACATCCCTAATATTCTAAAACCGAATCCCGACTCATCTTATCAAGATCATTCCAACATGTCATACTCAGGGGTTTTGGGATCTAATCAAAATCATAAATCTTTATTAAAATTCATCTCCCAACATTGCTTATTTTGATTTTGATACTTGTTGGGAAATTTAGAGTTTTGATGAAAGTTCCTAAAACACATGTAATAGGACCAAATCGGACATTAGGTAATGATGTTTATATTACCGCTTATAGAATACCAAATTGATAATTATCAGATAGAACAACCGATGTAATAGATAGGTCACATATTGAGGGGGAACCTCAATATGTATAGGTCGATCCAAGATATGAAGAATAAATTTCGATATCCGACAAAGCGTAATGCAAGAGAAGAACAAAGATCGATCGATCCGATCTAGTCGATATCTCACCAAGTCATAAAGCTCAAACTCGCAATACTTGAAGATCGATGACTTTCGTAAGATCGTACCGAAGACCTACATCACGAGTCCGCTAGTTGAAGCTAAGTCAACCGCACTGACCAGAAGACTCCATCAGTAGATCGATCAGCCTCCGACCGATCAGTCACCACCACCAGAAAAACCGATGTTTCACTTACCATACGTCGATGATCTCGAACAAGAAGAATGTCAACCTTAGTTGGAAGAACAACACCGGGTGTGCGCCTCATTAACCAATAAGAATGAGACACGATGATCGGAGCCGGCAATTACGGATTTGGTGCGCCATCTTTTAATCTAACTATAAAAATACAAATTCATGCTTTTACCCATGCCATTCTCAAGCATGTCACATCAATCCTCAAAAGTCTACCAAATATAGCCTGAAATTTGAATTGCTCTCCAACGGCTCTTTTGATTTCAAGGTCTATAAATATGGGATCACACTTCGAGTGAAGACACGAAAACACCGAACAATCAAGAAGCTCAAGCAATTATCGATTTCCGCACAAAAGAACACGAACTAGAAGATTATTTTATTAAGTGTTCATCCCATAAGTTCTTAGCATAGAAATCTTTTCATCTACCGATAGACTATCTTAAACACTAGAAAAGATTTCATAGTTGGAACCAAAACAATCTTATCCAAACCCAAAGTTAGGTTAAGTTGTTTAGCAAGATTTCGCATCTAGGGTTTCTAGTTCGATTTACGGATCGGGTTGAGGAGAACTCCTTAAATATCCGTTTATTGTCTTTCGTGTTGGACTAACACAAAAATCTAAGTCCACTTGGTTAAGTTGGTGCCCCAGATAGGGAAGAGTGGACGTAGATCGGGTTTGTCCGAACCACTATAAATCTTGTGTGCCTTTTTTGCTTTTGATTAACTCACTTACACAATCGCATTAACTTTTTAAAGCATCATATATATTCTAAGTTAAGATCATCTAGCACCAAGCTTCTGATCTGATCAAGTTTGACACTTTAGTCAACTGGTTAAAAGTCTAACTTTGGAATCTGATTTATCAAAACTGGTTTTTCACACGGTAAAACTTAGCTTCCGCGACACATCGCTTAAACCGATAAAGTTACCGAATCGACCGCTTTCAAAGCGATTAGTAAGTTGGTTATCACCCAAACCGATTCACTCAAGACTGATCGTAATTAACTCGCCATCACACCCGATCTACACAAAAAGTTTTCGTAAATCTATTCACCCTCCCCTCTAGACTTCGCCCTCACAAAACCTGCTCGACCTACAAGTGGTATCAAAGCGGTTGGTTCTACTGCACTAATCGACTTTGTGTATCATCGATTCTTGAGGAAGAATCTTTGTGGTCAACTCGAATGCATCTTGAAAAACCTTCTTAAAACTCATTCATTTTCCAAAATCACTCAAAGATGGATAACACCTCGTATGTATCATGATCCGCCGTTCTCAATCGATGAGTATGCAGATTGGGCCATATATATGTCCAACCATCTAGGTTCGATAAGCGCGTAATGATGGAAGTCATCGAAAGAGGACCCATCATCATTTATTACGACAACCCCGCAGCTTGGAGGAGATCCAGACTTTGCCCCGAAGTCTTGTGCGAAAAAAAAGCTCTAATTTTGATGGATGCAGAGGAAAGAAAGTCAAGACACTCTAGATACTATCGCAAGGCATATTATCATGAAAACAATGTGATGGTCCCGCTTTTGAAAACCCATTTGCACGCCACAAAACGCTTTCGATTCGTGCATATAAAAAAAAAAGGGTGAGGGCAGAGTGATTCAATTTTTTTTTTTTTTAAGAACGATGTGTTATGCTTATAAACGAATGCATAAGGCAAGTAATAACATAAAGCAAAGAAAGAACACACAATTTTATAGTGGGTTCGACAACTCGCCCTACATCCACTCTTCCCTTCATGGGGCACCAACTAAACCAACTTAACCAATCGGGACTTATCACCCTCACGGATTGCGATAGATGTTTAATGAGTTCACACTCAAATCGGGACTTATCACCCTCACGGGATTGCCTACCCTCCCTTTTCGATTGCTTAGATGTTTATCGAGTTCCCACTCACCTACAAACTTATCCTATCAAACCGATTTGGGTAAGGTTTGTTTTTGTTTCAACTAGGGTGAGATTTTCCCTTACATTTGTTTAAATTTCAATGCTAAGGATGGGAAAATCTCTCTAAACTTAGATATGGCATTTTTGCTTAGATACAATGAAGAACACTCTTGGGTAAATTTGGATATGTAATGCTCTGTGTTCTTGAATGGAGTTGCTTGAATATTTGGCTTTTTAATTTCACTTTGACCTCCATTATCTTCTTTTTGAAGATAGTGCAATGTATTTATAGTGTGGATTTGAATATTACCGCTGAGAGTAATATTCAAATCCATACTAATAATCTTCCAACTTTTCTTTGTCCTTTTTTGCACCGTTGTTTGCAATCACATCCATATATGTTGTTATCTTCTTATTGATCACCGCTTTTGTGTGTCTAACGGATCCGATCAACACGGACATCGCTCATTGCTTCGATTCGTCACCGATCCGTCCAATAAATCGATCTCCAGATTTCGTGTCTGAAATCACCGCTCATCGCTTTGAAATCACTGCTCATCAATAAAATCACCGCTCATCGAATCGCATTTTACCGTTCATCGGTCGATTTCACGAACTGATTTTACCGCTTCATCGGCCGATTTCGTCGCCGATTCGATCACCACTCGACGATCAGATCAGACTAATCTGATCGATGAGCAAATCAGATAAACTGTAAAAGAATCGGGCCATATAATAATCACCTAATCACCGCTATAAGAATCGCCATAAAGGATCGGGCTTACAAAGATCGCATATGAAATCGTCGTAAAAACCGTGATTGCAGTCGGTTCAGACGCCGCTTAACTTCGAACTCATCCTTCTCATCCGATCTTGATCGGTTCGTCTCGCACCTCGCCGATCTCGATCATCTTCGCTCGATTTCATGAGTTCCCCCTCAACTTGTTCTTCCGTTCCCCCTCAACTTGTTATCTGTAAATTAGCTTCAAAAACACAAGTTGATAATGTTTTGGCATAATTAATCAAAACTAAAATATCCCAACACAATGGATAAGGTCACCAAGGAAAAGATTAAATATCTCAAAACTGCGAAAGCAATGTGGGATACTCTAACTGAGATATGCGAGGGAATGACCAGATAAAAAGACAAATTGCCCCATGTTTAACCGGTGAAGTTCAAAAAACAAGATGTTGCTTAAACTAAACCATCAATGAACTTGATGGAAGGATTACAATGTCAATAAACAAGCTTCGAGAACTTGGTAAAGAGATGTCTGATAAAGATATCAACTACAAAATCTTAAGGTCTCTCACCAAGAAATGGGACATGAAGGTCACGGTAATCAAGGATTGCCAAGACATTTCAAATATGAAGCCAAGTAGCTTGTTCTTGGGCCTTAAAGCTCACGAGTTCGATTTAATTGAAAGAGGACAAGCGATGAAGATGAGGTGCCCGCCAAGCTTCAACTTCAAAATCGAAGGCAACCAAAGAAGAAGATCAAAGACCAATGAACCCATTGGAAACATCATAAGTCGCAACCGACGCTTCCGCTTACTGTGAAACTAGAAAAATCAAATATTCAACTTGGTAAGTATCAAGATTTTATAAAGATTATCAACATAGCCGAGGAAGAGATAGGAGATCGCCCAACGATCTTCCCGTGATCTCGATGATCGGAGAGATCACAGAGATGAAAGGAAAAGAGATAATCTAAATGATGAGAGAAGAGATAACCAATCGATGTAAGAAGCTCGCATTACTATCGAAAGGGAAGTCACCCGATAGATCATACATTTTAGTGATTCAACCGAAAGAAAAGGTTCAAGGATCAAGGAGCGGCTTCAACCGTGAGAAGCTGAATACTACAAATAAGCAGACATTCGACGCCAAGAGAAAGGGAAGAAAAGAGGAAATGTAAGAGAGCAACGGCATGACGTAAAAGCTATGGTTAAGCAAACACGATTCCTATTCCGCCCCTCGAGGATTCTCGGATAAGAGAAGATTTTCAACCAAGAAATATTGCTACTATGAAAATGAAGATCCGATATTCTTTCGATGATGATGAGATCAACTGATGGCCAGGAGGACCAATCGAGGTAACCTCCAAACCCGCTTGTTCGCTTACACCGCTATCATTAGACACCGCTGAGATTGACCGCAGCTCTACTCGAAAGCAATTGCTTGAGGATCTCTCCAATGCAAGAGACACTTATGCTATAGTGGAAGTTGAAAATGACAAGCCGAGGATCGAAATAATCAAGTTTGCTAAAGAGAATGATCTCAAGAAAGCCTCCGAACTTAAATCACCAAACCGCCGTAAGGTAACCGAGGAATTTAACATTCGAAAGTTAAAGCTTCGATCGAGAAGCAGATCAAAGATCACCAAGATTAACAAACAAAGAAGTCGATGACTTCAAAATCCAAAGAAGTTTAAATTTGATGAGTTGTTCCTAATGCATAAGAGTCTAAAATCATTTGAGGATAATCAAAGAAAAAATAGAAGTTTTTACAAAATCATCTAAAACTGCTCAAGACATGAACACCTATTTTCGAACAACGACAACAAGAAGGGACTTGGGTATGAGAACCCTTCCACATCCTCAAAAGCCCCGGCTGATTCATCTCAAAAGGGTGTAATCAAACGAGTTTCTGACAAAGATACACCAAAAGACAAACTTGTATCTAATAAGGGAAAAAGACCATTGAGCGGTAAAGGCGGTGCCTAACCGAGATAAATTGACCCCAATCGGTAAAGCATCACCGAATCATCACCGAAGAACCCAGTTCTTCAAGAGACCTCAACCTCGATCAACATATCAGGTATCAGAAAAGACAACCTGTAAAAAGGAAGTCTAATCTGAGACCCAATCAAGGTCAGCTGTCTAATAAGCATGCTTTAGGTAAACTACAAAAACCACCTATGCCAAAAAGATATGAATCTTTTGATGGTAGCGATCATACCTACCCCTATAATCGTAAATCTAGGGTCAATGCACTGAACCACAATCGGATGAAAAGAAGACAAAATGAAAAAGATAAATCCCAAGTCTTCTAAGTCATCCAAGGTTCACACTAATAATCATACTAATCGAAAAGATATAAAGAGACGTATGATTATGTTGATAGGTATGGGAGACAAATCAGCCTTCCGATCTAACCGATCTCAATAGAAGTGCTCGCTTTGTATGGATCCCCAAAACTAATCCTAACCCCTCAGACCCAATCCAAAAGGGGTACCTAAAGCCCGATTTGGTCATAGGATCGCGCTGGTCCGCCAACAAAGAGGTGTGCAAGCAACTATCCGGTACATCGATAGTGGATGCTCAAGGCACATGATCGAAGCAAACACCTCCTCACTTCTTACATAGAACGAAAGGCCCAGCGTGTACTCTTTCGGTGATGATAACTTTGGTTACACCAAAGGATTCTAACCTTAGAGAATGATGATGTACAAGTATCCGAGTCTCGTATGTCAAGGTCCGGCACAACCTATTATCGGTTTCACAATTTGCGATTGGATTCAGTTGAGTTCTCGAAAGGATCAATGCACTATCAAGAATCGAGCCACTCAACATTTTGCTAACTCGTTCAAGGAAAGGGACGATCTACATAAATGATTGAAATAATTTGCCAAAGAAATGCATGCTCGATTGTCAAGAGTTCCAAAAGTAGCGATTGGCTCGCACAAAAGAATGAGCCATCCGAACTTTAAAACTCTTAATAAGATAGTAAGGATGTCTCTCTGGTGGAAGGACTTCCGAATGAAGTATTTTCAAAGGATCGGATATGTGTTTGCACGTCGAGGAAGGGAAAACAGTCAAAGCTTCATTCAAAGGAATTCTCGGACCGACATCCAAATCTTACCGCAAATGCTTATATGGATCTATTTGGACCCGATTACACCAAATCGATCTCGTGACGAAATATACTCTCGTAATCGTGGATGACTATTCCAAGTTTACAGGTTATATTCTTACATAAGAAGAATGAGACGACAAACGAAGATACCCGAGCCGCTAAAAAGATTACAAAATGAGAAGGGTGTCGAGTAGTAAAAAATCGACGATAAAGGTACATAATTTCTAAACTCTTTTATTACCGATTTTTTGCTCTAAGTTTGGTATACAACATGAGACATCACCGCAAGGACGCCACAAATGAATGGAGTAAAGTAATCGGAGGAACAGAACTCTCAAAGAAGTCGCCGCGACGATGTTAGGCAACATGCAATACCAAGCCATTTCAAGCGTATAATCAACACTGCATGTCATACTCGTAATGTATGTCTTCCGACTAAGGCTCACTACAAAACACCCTATGAACTGTGGAAGGGCAGAAAACCTCGTGTTTCTTACTTCCATGTTTTTGGGTGTAATTGTTTCATACACAACAATGGGAAGAGTCAGTTGAAGACTTTTGAGGCCAAGTCAGATGAGGGTATATTCTTAGGATATTCCTCATCTAGCAAGGCTTTTCGGTTTTACAAATGATTTAACCCTAGTTGTGGAAGAAACACCCCATGTAGTCTTTGATGAAGCATCCTCTAACAAGAGAAATCGCCCGTAAACAAGACGCACTGATCAATCTGCACTGATGCTCGAAAATGGATCACCTAACGATCAAGGAAAAAGGATCGAAATCGTAATAAAGATACATTCCAAATCAAGTTGACTCACCGATCATTCAGATCCTAAGGTACGAAAAAAACTGCCGATGAAGAAGCCGGTATACCGAGATAAAGATCAATCGAACCATCCTGGTTCAGGGAACACTGAAGTTCCCACGAACGTGACATCGAAGACATGATGAGTCCAACATCACCGAGACATGTTCTTATCAAGTGGATCATAACTCGCACCACTCCCAATCGCTAGTAATGAACCTTTATCGAAATGGATGATGTTCTCCAAACCGACGCAAATCGTAATCGTAAAAGACGGATAACCACCATCCAACCGATCTCGATCATCGGAGACCCATCCGATAAAGTTAAAACTAGACATCGACAGGTGAAAGTGCCATGTATTGTCATATTTGTCTATGAAGGAACCAACAACAATAGAGGAAGCTCTACAAGACGCAAGTCGGATTCTAAATGGCGCAGAGGAGAGGAATGGGGCTCGAGAGAAACCAAGTTTGGGAACCGTGACGTAATTCAAATCATCAAGACGAATTGGCACGGGTGGGTTTTCAAGAACAAGAGAGATGAGAAAAATGTCATCACCGAAATAAGGCAAGACTTGTTGCTAAAGGGTATTCACAATCGGAAGGAATTGATTATGATGAGACCTTTGCACCGCCGCCGCTTAGAAGCCATTCGGTCAAGTTTCGCATATGCTTCCCACGAGGGTTCATCAATGGTATCGATGGACGAAAGAGTGCATTCTTAAATGGGTACTAGTAGAGGAAGTTTATGTCGAACAACCTCCGTGCTTCAAAAGAGCAACCAAGTGTACCGCTTAAGAAAAGCACTTTATGGGTTCGAAACAAGCTCCTCGAGCTTGGTATGATACACTCTCTCGCTTCTTTCTTGGTAGACAAAGGGTTCACTAAAGGAACAAAGGGACGAACTTTATTCGAATAGAAGATGGAGAAGATATTCGATGGTTCAGATTCACGGGATTTACATCATCTTCTGGATCTCCCAACAAGAGTCTATGTGAAAGATTCAAAGAAACCGATGCAAGGAAGTTCGAGATGTCCATGATGGGTCGATGAATTATTTTCTAGGTCTACAAGTGAAGCAAAGTACGTAGCGATATTAATCGCCAAGCAAAGTACACTAGAATTTATTGCTAAGTTTGGAGTTCAAAATTGCAAGGAAGCCAAAATTCCTATGATGACCGGATTCAAGATGGATCTGCATTTACGAGGATGGTCGAAAAACAAATCGAAAGAATATAGGGCTCTCATTGATCTCTATTATACCGACCGCCAAAGACCAGATATCACCTTTGCAAAGAGGGGTGTATGTGCGATTTCGTGCAAATCCAATGCAAAGCCACCTAGAAGCGACCTAAGCGGATTCTTAAGTATCTAAAGGACAAGAACCTTGGTTTATTTTACCCATCAGATGATAATCTAGAGCTTAGTGGGTATTCTGATTCTGATTATGGAGGTTGCAAGATTGATAGAAAATCAACCTCAGGAACATGTCAGTTTTTAGGAAATAAACTGATCTCGTGGTTTTCAAAGAAGGTACATCGATTCGCGACATCTATTATCGGGCGTAATATATGGTCAGAGAGGAAGCATTGCTCTAAATCGCCCCTGCTTAGTCAAGAAATTGAGGGATTATAACATTGTAGCAAAGAATGTACCTATATTCTCGCGACATAAAGAATAAGTATTGCAATCACTCGTAATCGTTTCTACATACAAGATGCAAGCATGTGGATGTCAGACATCATTTTATAAGAGATCATGTTGAAAAGAAGAATATCAGAATGGAGAAGATTCACACTGATTTACAGAAAGCTGATATTCTAATCAAGCCACTAGCTGAGATCAGATTCAGAGAATTATGCAATGAGCTAGGGCTTCTGGATCTTGGAGAAAAGGCACCTAAAATGCTTGATGGGATGATCTCCAAAACCAGCTGGTTAAGAGACTAACCAGGTTAAGATGAATTAGTTGAGTTTGGTATCTCAACTGATCAGAAGATCAGTCAAGGAACTGATATGAGAAATCGATCAGATTTACAAGTTATCAGATCAAAGGAACTGGTCAGAGTTAAGGTTTATCAGATTAAAGGAAACGCTCAGTTTAAAAGGATTATCTGATTAAATCAGTTTGGTTATTTTACATCTTTGTAAGTCGATTAAGCTGATATTCAACAAGCAAGATTCACAGATTAAAGCCTACAATCGCATAAGAAAGCAGAAAATTTACACAACAATGGAATAATATAAATTTTCATTGATAAAACCCGAAGGTCAGGTTACATTACAAGTTACAAGTACAAAGGACCCGGAGGTCAGTACATAAGTCATAACCGAAAACCCTAAACCTATAAGCCTAAACCCTCATCCTAACCCAAGAAGAGCGGGAGAGAGAGAGATTTTAACTCGATGCTCTCATTTTCCCCACTTAACAAGGGTGAGAGAGGCTTTGAAATAATCCTAAAGCCGCTAAATTTGGGCTAAAACCAAAGGAGCGAGAGCGGGCGTTGATAGATTTCTAAGCCAGAGCCCTTAGATCCAAGTCAATGGGCTCTCCAAATTGTTAAATGGAGCACATGTGAGAAGAAAGTGGTTCAAAGACCTTATGGGCACATGTGTTGATGTAAAAATTGAGTTGATATACGAAGATCACCGTTGTTATCCGATCCGCACCTTATATCAAACTCATGTTTTATATCGACCGAGTCCGCTGATGCTAGTTCCGTTATCTCGATAGACACACAAGGTGCATATGGTTAAAAGAAGTGTCTTCTCGATTCGCCATGACAAACAGAGTCACCACTTTGGTGGTAGAGAAGCTTGGCAACAATTGTATGTGAAATCTTTGATGACGGTGAAAACAACGATAAGGGACACACAGGGTTGATTTGAGAAGTTGAAATCATTGAAAAGGGGGTAAAGGTGTTTTTGGGAAGTCTCACCGAAATAAGGGTTCACCAGATACATGATTCTACAAAGAAGATAAGTATGGTGAATGGGTTATGTTGTGTAAAACATTGGTCCAATTTATAGAGGCCAAGCAAGGGTGCAAATGCAAATTTGATTTCAAAGAGCCTCTTAGAGAAATTTGCATCACAAGGACAAAGCGGTAGGAATCACGCCGATCGATAATTGATAAATTTATCGCGGATTGACATATCGAAATATTCAGACTATAATTACGATGTCAAATCGTACAACTTAGGAATAGAGACTACTATTCTAGACTAAAGTTTTCATGGAACACTTATCCCAAGAATTGGCTTGATCCGAGAAGATTCAGATTAGGTCAACAGAAATCGATTACATACTTAAACCGATCGATGAGGAAGATCACTGAGCTTGAATATCTCAACAAATCGATATATCACCAAGGAAAGATCTCGAATATCGCTTGAAGGGGACTTCAACCCGATCAAGGAGGATCGTAAAAAAAAAAATCGATAGTTCAGGTTGAAAAGAACAGTTGGGAAATTATAAGGTTTAGGCAGAAAACTAAGATCAACAAGTGAAATCAACTACAAGTTCCTACAAGTGGTATTGATTGATTGCAATATCAGTCAACCAGATACGCTTTTCTTTTCCCTTGTTATTTGCTTACTTATTTGATCTTATCTGATATTATTTGCCTTACTGTACTCATTACCTTTGTGACGTATTCCCTGCAAAACATTTAATGCGGACGTGGGGTACTTGTATTAATTGCTACAAAATGAGCTTTTAAATCCAAAAGGTTTTCAGACGCGTGCCTTTCTCGACCATACGATCAAAACCGTTTAATCTGGATCGTTTAATCTTTTCAAACGGTTGATCTCCCAAATCTTGTTTTTTTTCCCTCCTCATCTTTATAAGGTTCATCAAAAACCCTACCAGAGTTTTCCCATTCACAAACTTGCGATTTATTTTCTGAAAAATCTCCATATTACTTCTCTGCAATTCAAAGTGTTTTTCTTAAGTTTTAAAATTATCTTCCCGAAAAACAGAATCTGGTAATTTCTGATTATTTGATGAATCTTTTTCCTTAAAATCCATTGATCTTAAAGATTTTGTCAATCGATGGTATCATGTGTTATGCTTTATTGTTTCTTGGTATCCGCATGTGTTTATCGATTAATCAATATATGATATCTTCATGTTTTTGCACAACTTTAATCAAGTCTATCTTATTGTAGATGGCCACTCACGGTATGGGAAAGATAATGTGCAATTATATGAATCGGCAACGAAGATTGTTGATGACAAGTTCGCGCTTTGATATCACTTTCGATCCTAATCAATGGAAGTGGAGCAAATTCCAAAAGAAAGGGGTCTTGAGAAATATTATACGCCATCGCAATCCAAAGGATGCAAAGATGAAGCACTCGAATTCCTAAGGAATTTAAGAGTGGATACGACGCTTCC
Organism: Stenogyne calaminthoides; assembly: GCA_037126765.1. NCBI lineage: Eukaryota > Viridiplantae > Streptophyta > Magnoliopsida > Lamiales > Lamiaceae > Stenogyne > Stenogyne calaminthoides. Next base: position 22,237,894 of record JBBCBC010000010.1, on the reverse strand, counting down.
GGAGAAGAACTACTTTTTTCATCACCAATGGAGAAGAGATCGATCGATGAACGCGACATAACACGCCTGCTCAAATTTTACCCAAAGGTCGAATCTCGCTTATTATGGGAGAATGAAGATGAGCCGATCGAAAAGGAACTCTTCAGTGGAAGCCGATAAACATCGATCGCAGTTTTGTCGCCCCGATGCTAAAAGGAAATACCGATCGTTGTTTGACATTTTGTCAAAAACAATCATGGGTATTTCATTCAGCCCGATGCTCTAACATCCGGCAAACTATACAAAGATGGTCAAGCGATAATTGATGAAGCCAAGAACATCAATCGGCATGGCTTTCCTCGAAGGCCATTCTACTCCAAGAACATGAAAAGTTTGGAGTTAATGAATGGAGGCGTCTATCTCAAGAAGAGGATCTGCATCTCAACAAGGTTGCGCTTATCTTGAAAGACAAACCGCCAAACGCGCCGAATGGGACCGAATGGACCGAAGTCCTACAAGGCTTTCCTCACAACAACTTCAGCCATATATGGGCCACCGATGATGATATGCGCCCCACCCCACCAAAGTCAAGAAAGGAAAGAGCAAGGAAGCGGCCCTTCGCCTACACCAGATGCCCCCGTAAAAAGAAAAGAAAAAATGAAGGCCTGGGAGAAGAGGGGTCAAGAAGGCTTGCAGCCTCCATGACTCTGTTTCTAGAAGATGAGTCGAGAAAAATGAGCTACCAGATCACCGATGCACCACAAAAATCAAGAGAAAATCGACAGCAGTTTCAAGCCGAGAGCTCGCCAGTAACATTCTGGAAGAAGCACGAGACTTAACGATCTTTTCCTCCAACTCGACCATTTACCGCCGCATCACATCACGAGCATGTTTCTCCTTCTTCCCACCGCCTCGGAACTCCGAACTACATCACCATGAACCGAAAAGCATCTGCTAGGAACCAAAGACTCGCTTTCACACAGCCAGTAATCCTCTGCAGTCGAGCCAATCACCCAACTTCCGCTTACTCAAGACTACCACAACTCTCCACATCTCATCAACTCGACCGATGCATAATTCTCGAAGTCTAGATCATCAAAGACCATCACAGGAAAATGGTCGAATGCAAATCGAACGAGAAATTGATGAGATGTATCCGTAATCGGGTCGCCCATCCCGCTATTAGAGAGGAAGTTATGGAGATCCTCACCGAGAGATCTTCGATTAAAAAGCTTCTCGATTTTATAATGATTATTGAACAAATGGGGGTGGGCTGATGAGTTTGCAGATTTTGATTTCGATATGAGGAAATCATAAAAGTAGATCACCACCGAGCCGATAATCGCCAATCTATCAAAGCTCGATCCACAGAAGTTCAAGTTGCTCGAACAAGGAGAATCGAGATCGCCAAGAAGCTCTCAAGCGATGCTATAATGAAGGATGCAGGAGTCGCTGGCGATGATAAGGAACTGGTGTCATAGCTTCATGACCAACCACCGGAGGCGCAAAACAACGAAAAGAGATCCGGTGACGCAAAACATTCCAACATCTCACATCATCACGATCAATCTCAGAGATCGATCTTTTATCAAAGATCTCCTAAAAAAGAAGTTGAGGAGTGATAGTCGATCGAGGCAGATTGCCTCAAAGAAATAACAGATCAAAGGGAATTGGCTATTTCCCAAATTGAGGCAATCAAAGATCGGTTCTCCCAAATCGGACCACCGTGTTCGCCGAACTTATAAAATCGCTTGATGACAAAAGTCGATTCAGTGGATCAACAACAAGTTTTTTTCGATGCTCACCGAAAAGCTAGAATCGATGAAGAGAAACTTGACAAACTTATTATTACACTCTCTATCGCCATGGAATCTGCCAAGACCGAAATGATCTCGAAGGTTCAAAATCTAACCGCTCAAGCTCAAGGTTTATCTCAAGCAGATCTCAACAGGCGATATCGATCGACTTTGGATCTCTAACTTCCCACTTCACTACTTTTTTTTGATCAAACCAAAAAGGGGGAAGGACAGAGTAAGAAACCAACCGACATGATCGTAACAATGTAAGACCCGATTCGTATAAATTGAAGCCTATGGACAAAGACTAGATCATCTGGATCTCTTTGCTAACGGTCTCTCAAAAGATGGAAAAGTCAAAGGCAAGAAAGTTAATCATGGGTGCCGACATCACAATCAGACTACCACGCAGATTAAGATAGTCACAAGAAGACAACAATGACATAAAAAGCCGATAAGGAATCGGGCCGAGAAATCGCCCCAAAGAGCAGATTGTCAAGAGGCCCTAAAAAGCAAAGAAGAAAGAAGGGCGATAAATTGAAAGAGGCGTAAAATCAAGAAGAGATTCGACGAGAGCGAAGAAAGGAAAGGCCGGAAAATCATTTAACCTCACCGCCAAAGAAGAGTTGATGAGATAATTCCAAAAACTGCTGCACACGCTAAGTGGTTTGAGGAATGGAATAAGATCATAAGTGAATGGCTTCTGGATTCCTTTGTTCTTGATCTTGTTCCACGACAAGAATCTCCGGATGATGAATTCTCAACCGTTGGAAAATAAATATCCAGATTTTTCAAGTATCCGGAAAATGAGGCCAAGATAATCAACGAAAAAATATCTCGCCAAGAGTATGATCCGCTGATTACTCGAAGAAGGCAGATGGCTCATTTGATGATCGGCATTTCGTAGAGATTCTATTTTGACATCCTGAGCAAAACGCATATAAATCGATCCTCGGCCAGACCCAATGATGTCAAATGGAAACTTTATCAGATTTTCAACGTACCTCAAGATCAAAGAGAGATGCCAGAAGGATACAAGCCTAAAGAGTGAAGAATCAGAAGACTTCTCAGGATCAGCTGTTTTTAAATTCAAACTTTTTTGATGTAACATGTAATCGACATATCTAATGAGAAAAGTTTATTTTCTGATCCTAAGACAAAATCTCATTGTCTTCTGATTATGTGCTCTTTACTGTTCTATATTTATCAAGTGTGTTTGGTTTCATCAAAAAGGGGGAAATTGTTGGGAAATTTAGAGTTTTGATGAAAGTTCCTAAAACACATGTAATAGGACCAAATCGGACACATTGGTAAATGATCGATGTTTATATTACCGCTTATAGAATACCGTTTGATAATTACCGTATAGAACAACCGATGTAATAGATAGGTCACATATTGAGGGAACCTCAATATGTATAGGTCGATCCAAGATAAGAAGAACAACTCGATATCCGGATAAAGCCGTAATGTAAGAGAAGAACAAAGATCGATCGATCCGATCTAGTCGATATCTCACCAAGTCATAAAGCTCAAACTCGTAATTTGAAGATCGATGACTTCCAAGATCGCACTTAAGACCTACATCACCGAGTCCGCTAGTTGAAGCTAAGTCAACCGCACCAAAGACTCCATCAGTAGACCGATCGCTTCACCGACAAAGTCACCACCGTGAAAACCGATGTTTCACTTAGTCATACGCCGATGATCCGAACAAGAAGAATGTCAACCTTAGTTGGAAGAACAACACCGAAAAGGCGCTCATAACCAATAAGAACGAGACACGATGATCGAGCCGCAATTACGGATTTGGCGCCGCTTCTAACGGCTATAAAATACAAATTCACGCTTTTACCATGCCGCTCCTCAAGACGCCACATCAATCCTGCAAAGTCTACCAAATATAGCCTTGAAATTAATTGCTCTCCAACGGCTCTTTTGATTTCAAGGTCTATAAATATGGGATCACACTTGAGAGTGAAGACACGGAACACCGAACAATCAAGAAGCTCAAGCAATTATCGATTTCCGACAAAGAACACGAACAAGAAGATTATTTTATTAAGTGTTCATCCCATAAGTTCTTAGCATAGAAATCTTTTCATCTAAATTGATAGCTATCTTAAACACTAGAAAAGATTTCATAGTTGGAACCAAAACAATCTTATCCAAACCCAAAGTTAGGTTAAGTTGTTTAGCAAGATTTCAGATCGGGGTTTCTAGTTAGATTTAGGGATCGGTTGAGTGAGAACTCCTTAAATATCTGGTTTAAGTGTGTTGGACTAACACAAAAATCTAAGTCCATTGGTTAAGTTGGTGCCCTTGTGATAGGGAAGAGTGGGGCGTAGGATCGGTTTATCCGAACCACTATAAATCTTGTGTGCCTTTTTTTGCTTTGATTAATCGCTTACACAATCGCACACAACTTTTAAAGCAGCATACATATTCTAAGTTAAGATCAGCTAGCACCAAGCTTCTGATCTGATCAAGTTTGACACTTTAGTCAACTGGTTAAAAGACTAACTTTGGAATCTGATTTATCAAAACTGGTTTTTCACACGGGTAAAACTTAGCTTCCGCACACATCAGTTAAACTGATAGTTATCGAATCGACCGCCTTGAGCGATTAGTAAGTTGGTTATCGATCCAAACCGATTCACTCTCGACTGATCGGACTAATCGCCATCACACCGATCAAGACAAAAGTTTTCGGTTCTATTCACCCCTCCCCTCTAGACTTCTGCCCTCACAAAACCCGTTCGGGACCTACAATACTGTTTATAAGCAAGGGAAGGATAATCATTTTCCAGATTTTTTAACTCGTGAATTTATTTCTTCATGATAGAAATGAGTCATGCTGGAAGGAATCCTTATTCCTCTTATAGAGGAAGAGGAGGAAGAGGCCATCCTCCGATTATACAACATGGGAAGAAATCTCTTTTCAACCAGAATATTTCTGGAAGTGGTTCTTCTTCAAAAGGAGAAAATTTTGATAAGGAATTTCAAGAATTCCTCAAACAAAGAAGCAGGAATATTCAAGTTCAAGACAATCCTTCAAAACCTGATGATGAAGAGTCATACTCTTCAGTTGCTCAGAAAGAATACAAATTCTTTGATTCTCCCAAGAGAGAATTGATTCTTGTCATCGAAGATGATGATGAAAAATTCAAAGAGTCCCCATGGATTCTTATGGATAAGTATCTTCCAACTAATAGTTGGAATGTGGAAACTTACAAGTCTAGAGGATTTTATGAAAATATCCTCATCAGCCTTGGAAGCGTTGATATTCAACATTTTCCTCCTAAGAGTAAAATCATAAATTACTCTAAATTTATCATTAAAAGAATCATCTCCATCCAAGAATGGGGTATTTCTCCTTTTACTGAGAGAAGCTTGACTAATGAAGTCAATAAAACAACTTACCAATACCATTATTGGGATTATTTACAAAGTTTTTATAAATCTTTATTTTATCAGAATGCTAAGCATTCGCACACTTGACTGATAAAAATTTGTGATAATATCAGTAGGAATCAAATTCCTAATTGGCTTTTCTCCTGGTGGGGAAATTTTGGTACTATGGCAGATATTTTGCCTGAAGAGATTAAATCTCTATTGGAAGAATATTCTATAAATTTTTCTTCCTTAAAAACTCATAATACAAGTAATAAAACTATTTGTATGTTTTTTGTTGATTCCGGAATCCCATGGGTCTGGAAATGGAGACCGTAATTGCTTATCTTTCAAGATGGTATACCAAGTTTATGGAGGATCCATACTACGAGATTTTGGAATAACTTAAATGTTATTACTCCTGGCTCCCATGAGTCACCTTTGCAGGAAAATATCAACAGGATTAAATCCAAAATAGAAGAATAAAAAAAGTCTTCTGGTGAAAAGACTTCAAATAGTCTTTCTTCATTTTATGAATATTCTAAGAAATATGTTGGTTTATTTACCAAGGAAAAAAAATTATGGATCTTTATAAATTTAATCAAGAGGATTTTGATTAGATCCCAAAACCCCGAAAGATAATTTATTGAATGATATTGATTTTTCGATTAGTCGTGCAAGAACAATGTCTCAAGAAGAAATGAGATCTCAAGACTCAAGAGGATACCGAGAACTCAAGACAAAATCAAGATGCTCTCAAACCCAAGGCCAGAAAACTGAAGACTCGAGAAATATATCAAGGCACTTATCAAGACTTTTCTTACTTTCAATGCTCAAATATCCCGAATTTCCGATCTTTTGAGAAATATACCTCTTAAATCCGGAAACTTAACGAGAAAGACAACCACTGGAAGAACTTGGAGTATGGATTTGAATGTAACTTAATCCAGTAACATTCAAATCCACAATATAAATACAAGTTCTTCCTTCATTATCGTGTGTGGAAGTCGAAAAAGATAAAGAACAATGCTACTGTAACCAAAGAGCGTTATAGCCAAAGCATTCCCACCCTAGAACACAAGTCTATAGATATACAAATATATTCAAAAGTGTTCTAGAACCCAATCTAAGAACCCACGATGTATCATAGCTTAGAGAGATTTTCCCAACCTTAGATTGAGGCTAAACCATTGTAAGGAAAATCTCACCATAGTTGGAGACAACACCAAAACCCAAACCCAAAGGTGAAGTGAGGTAGTTGTTAGGCAAACCCAATAAGTCCCGCTTGGAGGTGAACTCTTTAAATCTCAGAGGCGATCCCGTGGAGGGTGATAAGTCCCGAAAAGGGGTTATAAGTCCGGTTGAAAGTGTGAGCTCGGAAATATCTATTAGCAATCCCGTGGAGGGTGATAAGTCCCGATTTGAAGGAATTTCCCTAGAGGGAGAGCGGATGTAGGATCCTTGTCCTCCACTATATATTCTTTGGTTGTTTTCGCTTTATGTTTATACTTGTCATACGATTCGCTTATAAGCAAAGCACACACACGAAGCTCAAAAGTTTGAAAAATTGGAGCACTCTGCCTCATCCCTATTTTATATGCAAAAATTAAAACGCGTTTGCTTCCGCACGCCAAGAAAATAGTTTTTTCCTAATCGACCAACAAGTGGTATCGAGCGGGTGCTCAAAAGTTTACTTTTTCAATGTTTTCACCGAAAGCAGATCTTTTCTTTTAAAACCTATCTCGATCCGATATTAACAAATTCCAAAAAAAGTTTTACACAACAATGGAATAATAGAACTTTTCATTGATAAAGACCAAAGGTCGTTACATTACAAGTTACAAATGCAAGAAAACCGGAGGTCAATACATAACTCTAAACCCTAAACCCTTAAGCCATATCCCTAAACCTTCATCCAAACCCAAACCCGATCTTTTTAAGAGGAGGAAAGAGAGATTTTAAATCGATGCTCTCATTTTCCCCACTTAACAAGATGAGGGTGGCTTGAGTTAATCCTTTCTGGACTCTCCAAGGGAGTTTAATAGATTTTAAGCCAGAGCCCCTATTTTTTTTAAAGGGTGAGTTTGATATAGGAAGATCACCCGTTGTGATCAAGATCGATATCAAACTCACGCTCATTTTCGACTTTGATAGTCACGCCATAACGATAGACACACAAGGTGCATACGTTAGGTTTCTTCGCCATTTTCGGTAGAGAAGCTTTGCAACAATCGTATGTGAAATCGCTGACGATGATGAAAACAAAAAAAAGGATGAACATGAGTTGATTTGAGAAGATGAAATCATGGAAAAAGGGTAAAAGTGTTTGCTCTCACCGAAACAAGGGTTCACCAGATACATGATTCTCTAAGAAGATATGTATGGTGAATGAGTTATGTTGTGTAAAACATTGGTCCAATTTATAGAGGCAAGCAAGGGTGCCAAATTTGAGTTCTCAAAGCCTATTTTAGAAAAATTTGCATCACAAGGACAAATAGAAATCACGCGACCGATAATTGATAAAGTTACTCGGATCGACATATCGAGTGTATCGACGATATCTACACATGTCAAATCGCACCAACTTAGGAAGAGAGTCTACTACTCTGGACTAAAGCTCCGCAAGAATATTTTCCAAGAATTTCTTAATCCGAGAAGAATCGATTAGGTCAACAAAAATTTACATACAAAGTCGATCAAATGAAGAAAATCACCGAGAGCTTGAAAACGCCACCAATTCGGATATATCGGTCTATATATATTGAAAGGGGAACTTCAACTTGAGGGGGAACTCACTTAATCAAAAAGTAAATGATTGAGATCGACGAGGTCATGACAAGACCGATCAAGATTGAAAGTTAGATGAAGTTCTCGAGTGAATTAAATGAAATCGAAACGAAGAAAAGCTAAACCCAAAGAAATCGAAGAAAAGGTTGCAAATCGAAGATGAATAAAAAGAGATCGATCAAGATCGACGTGATCGAGATCGACATGATAAACCTCGAGATATCTAACCTCGATGCTATTAATATATTGATCTAAAGATGTGTTGATCTAATCACGAACCGATATCAAAAAAGGAAAATCGATATAGCATGAGTGAAAAGGAATATATAAATAAAGTGGATCGAGACTCAAGATAGACAAGAGACCCGAGGGTCGATGTATCCAAATCGGAAGAAACCGAACTCAATCGGATGAGTATCAAGATGCCGATCGTATGAGGTCCGTAGAAGAAGAGGAATGAGGAGTCGAAAGTGTACATGTAAGATCAAGACCAAGACCAAGACTTGTAATTTTTTATGTTTGTGTCTTTATTTCTTTGATAAGTTCATTTAATCAGAATCGATAACATACAATCAATGAAACTTTTATCTTTATGCTCAAAGATAATACCTCATTATCTTTTTTTTACATGTTTTTTATTTTGATATGCCTCGATTGAATGTCTCGATCCGATTATATGCTCATATATAAGGAAACTATATGATGCTATAAGAAATTACTTAAGTATTTAGTAAAGATCTATTTAGAAAAGATTCATTACTAAAGAAATTTGTTGAATGTTTTTAAATTAATTGAGATTTACCTTTCTTGTAATAAAAAAAAAAAAAAACCAAACCCCGAGTATAGGTTATATGTTTGTAACAAGATAGGTTTTGCATCATCAAAAAGGAAATTGTTGGGAAATAAATTTAATAAAGAGGATTTTGATTAGATCCCAAAACCCCCGAGTATGACATGTTCGAGATAATCTTGATAGATGAATCAGATTCGCTTAGAGTGTTCGGGATATTATCTCGACCGTGTATAGTACGGCAGATATAGAACAGTTAGTTTGAGACTCAAGAAGAAAATCGAGATATCTTTATACCGAGAACTCAAGACTCGAGAAATCAAGACTCGAGAAACCAAGGCTCGAGAAAATCAAGGCTCAGATAACTCAAGACTCGAAAGAAATATCAAGGCACAATGATTATCAAGACTTAAAATATAATGCTCAAGATATCCCTAATGTTCCGAAATCAAGCCGAATATAAAATGGAATCCAAATGCGTGGACCAACGAGAGGAAGACAACCACCGAAAAAGTCAGAGAACTTAAAAAGAGTATGGATTTGAATGTAACTCTCTCCAACATTAATTCAAATTCCTATAAATAAAGTTCTTCCTTCATTATCAAAGTGGAAGTAAAAAAGATAGAACAATGCTACGTAACCAAAGAGCGTTATAGCCAAAAGATTCCCACCCTAGAACACAAGTCTATAGATATACAAATATATTCAAAAGAGTGTTCTTTCAACCCACGATGTATCATAAAGAGATTTTCCCAACCTGATTGAGGCTTTACCATTGTAAGGGAAAATCACCATAGTTGGAGACAACACCAAAACCCAAACCCAAAGTGAAGTGAGGTAGTTGTTAGGCAAACCCGAGTGAGGGTGATAAGTCCCAATCTCAGAGGCGATCCCGTTGGAGGGTGATAAGTCCCGAGGCGAACCCGAGAGAGGGTTATAAGTCCATTCTGTGAGCTTTGAAATATCTATTAGCGAATCCCGTGGAGGGTGATAAGTCCTGTTTGAAGGAATTTCCCTAGAGAGGGAGAGTGGATGTAGGACTGGTTGTCCCAACCCACTATATATTGTTGTGTTGTTTATTTGCTTTATGTTTATACTTGTCATACGTTCGCTTTTATAAGCAAAGCACACACACGAGCTCAAAAGTTTGAAAAATTGGAGCACTCTGCCCTCATCCCTGTTTTATATGCACCGAAATTAAAACGTCTTGCTTCCGCACGCGCAAAATAGGTTTTCCCACCGGGACCAACAATCTTTATATGGATCATATCAAGAAAGATTTATTCAATGATATTGATTTTTCTCGATTCAAAATCGATGTGTCTCTATGATCTCCTGCTCAATTACAAGATGCTCAGACCCAAATGAAGACTATCAAGACTTTTCTCTTCAAAAAATTTTGATCTTTTGAGAAATTCTCTTAAAGAGAAACTTAAAGAAAGAAAGTGTTAATGGAAGATTGGAGATTATATCTTAATAGCTCCAAACTAATGTCAGTTTATAATATCTGGAAGGTCCCTTTTCATGTTATTTTTGATGAAAATAATACTGAAATCCGAGATAAAAATTATCTCAAAGTTCTGAAGAAGAAAATTAAGATTCTTGAAATATGTATTCTGTACTAGAAAAAAATGAGATACATGAATGATATTGATGAAGGAAGACATTATCCTCATTCCTTAAAAGGGATTTAAGAAGACTCTAATTCTTCTAAGAAACAAGTTTCACTAATGGCGATTTAGAGAAGACTTTGATTTAGCACATTCCAGCAAAATGTGGCTACAATATCGAATAAAAATCAAATTTAAATCCTTTGCTTGCATCAAAGAAAAAGTATCGCTCATGAATAGTAATTACTATTCAAACTTTTTTGTCTTTTTGTGGCTTTGTTTTTTCTGTACTATTTCTTTTTTATTTTGAAATTCGGGGTGTGATGTACGACTCTTTCATCTATAAATAGGTTTGTATTTTCTTTTCTGAGGTACGCTTGAGTTTAGACTCACCCTCTCTTTCTCTCTCTATATCCCTCTATTGTGTGCAACCTTGTAAACCTTGTAATATTATTGTGCATTATCTGGTTTATGCTAGTGGCTTTTTAAAGGTATATTGTTTTTTTAATTCTGTAATTTTAATTTCTTTTCTGATGATCGCCGCCTCTATGGACGGCTAGTATACTTGTATTGAATCATGACCTGACTTAATTATACTCTACTATCATGTGCATTCGGAATTATATTCCTATAATGATCTGTAATTTGATATATCAAAGGTAGAGTTGGTTTAACCGGTAGGTTTGAGCTTTTCAGTGATATTCATGAGTTAACTATGTGGGCTTGCCCTTTTTGCCGTTATGCCGATGAATAGGCGCAGACGTTTTTTGGGCGTAAAAGTTTTTTTCAGGTTAACTCATGGACTATGAAATTTCTCAGTAACATCCTATCCGTGTTTGTAAAAGATCCACAGAATACTATTGATATAGATCTTTGCACAATCCTTAGAATAATATGGTATCAGAGCCATGAAAATTAGGTATATATAAGTTATATGGTTTCATGATTCAATACATCTTGATTCTAATGAATCTATTCCGATTAAAGGATACTGTTAAGAACAGTATGACTCAGGAATATGATATTCCTGAAAATTTTGATCTATTGAATAAATGGACTATTCCTAAAATTGAGCCTAAAATGGTTTATAAATTAGGAGCTTTTGAAAAAATAGGTTTTAAACAAATTGTTAAAACTACTGAATCCTCTATACCTCTTCATGAAGAAGAAATGGTTATTAATTTTCTTAGTAAAAATGATATTTTACCTTACAAAAGAACTCATAAGTTCTTACATATTGGTTGTGTTCAATTCGCCAATTACCACTTACCTTAAATGGTTTACCGTAAAAGCTTCCTAAAACTCTTAGGGATGGTAGATATCTTAATTGGACACAATCCTTAATGGGAATTATAGAGTCTAGTTTGGCTTTAGGACCTGTCTATTTTGACGCATATCCTAATTTATCTTTATCTTTATCTGATAATAATATTCTTGAAGCTTTAAAATTAAATGTTAAAACTCATGGTTATAATTACATACCGTTATGTATCTCATATCGTATTTATTATAAGCTTTTATTTACACATAATCCTATGTGTAAAAAAATTGAGAAAGATAATAATGAGACTATTCTTATAGAAACTAATTTTGGTAAATCAAATATTACTACCAGAAGATCCATTAAGTGGGAAGAAATTATTTTTCCTGAAAATTGGATAATAGAACAACCTGTTCCTAAAAATCCTATTATAAATAGTGATTTTAAACATATTACTCAAAGTAATGATGGTATTATTAATATTGGTTTTCAAAATAATCAAAGAAGACATCCGAATTCTCATACTAGATCAATGTCTAGTCATTCTTTTATATCTCCTTTGGATTATGAAGTAGAATTTCCCTCAGAATCTAGAGCTTCTACTTCCTCTTATAGAGATAACACTCATTGTAAAAATGATAATTATAATAATGAGAAAATTATTATTAATGAAAATAATATTATTCATAAAGATGAATTTGATCCCGAAACAATTTCGGATTGTAACTTTAAAATTTAATTTTATGGATTTTACAAAAAAAGGTTCTTCTATTAGAGCCCATATTGATGAGTTTAATAATTAGAAATGGGATAAGTTTATTTGGTATTTTAAATCATTCTCAAAAGATGATTTAATAATCCTAAATAAGGGAAAAGTTTAATGAAATTACTTATTATGTTCCTTGGTTTACAAAATTTTTATATTGATTATATTTCTCCATCGAAAGAGATTATAAAATAATTTAAGAAAAAAAATAATTTCTTACAAATCATTGAAAATAATGTCTTACAAATTACTGTTAAACATGTTAATCAAATGATTGAGCAAAATAATTTTTTTAATCTTTATTTATCTATTATTGGAGAAAAAATTATTATTTTACATGATAAAGTTGATAAAATTATCTCTAAAATAGATTCTCAAAATAAATCTGAAAATGATAATAATAATAATAATAATGTTATTATTAAAACAACTTCTTCTATTCAATCTCCTATTGAGATAAAAGATTTTAAAACTGAAGCTTCTATTTCTGACTTAGAAAAGATTATTAATGATAAATTTAGAAATCTTAATATTTCAGCTTTAAATGATGATTTAACTGACAATCATGTTATTCAACCCAATAATGGTAATCCTAATAATACTGATAGTATTAATAAAATGAATTGGGCTGATAGACCTACCATGTCTACTTATTATTATAAGAGACCCACTCCTATGGATGTTCTTAATGAAGAACATAAAAACTTTTTCAATAATTATTATTCAGGAAAAGGTATTTATGAATGAAATATTGATGGTGGAAGTGATAATCATATTTTCACTCAATGTCATCGCATGCTCTTGTATAGTTCTGCTTGTCAAACTTGTGGTAATAGTGATATTAGTACTGCACAAGCTATTACTTCTGGTTTTATTGGTCAACTTAAAGGTTGGTGGGATAATTATTTGACTCCTCAAAATAGAATGGAAATTTTTAATTCTATTAAAATTGAAAATGGTGAAACTAAAACCAATGCGGTTTACTCTTTGATTCTTACTATTTTGGATCATTTTACTGGTCAATATACCAATAAATATGAAAATACTAGAACCCTTCTTTTAAATATGAGGTGTAAAACTCTTACTGATTTTAGATGGTACAAAGATACTTTCTTGTCTCGTATCTATGAGATCCCTAATTGTAATCAGGATATTTGGAAAAATAAATTTGTTAATGGTCTTCCTAATTTATTTGATGAAAGGGTTAAGAAAACTCTTAGAAAGGATTCTGATTCGATCCATTATAGGTCTTATACTTTTGGTCAAATCATTAGTGCTTGTGTTCAGGAAGGAATAAATCTTTGTAATAAACTCAAATTAAAAAATCAAATTAAAAAAGATAATCTTACAGAAAGAAAACAATTAGGTCAATTCTGTGACCAATTTGGATTAGATAATCCTAATCCTAAAAATAGTTTGTTTAAAACTAATAAAAGAGATTTAAAACATAAATATAATTATAAAAGAAGAAAACATAATTCTTCAAAACAGAAAGAGAAAGATTTTGATAAAAATAAAAGTAAAAGAAAATCTTTCAAAAAGAGAAGATATGATACAATTATTTGTAAAAAATGTAATAGGACTGGTCATTATGCTAATCAGTGCTATGCAAAGGATAAGATTAAAAATCTTGATATTAATGAAGAGTTAAAAGAAACTCTTTTTTAGATTGTCATAAGTCCTAATAATGATACTGAATCAAAAAAGTCTTATAATGACTGTTCTTCTGTTGAATCCTCTTCGGATGATGATAATTATGTTAAATCAGAAAAAGAGAAATGCAATGATTGTATACTTGGAAAACCTTGTCTTAATTGTATCAGTAATACTGATAATATTAATAATATTGAGAATGAGTTTTATAAACTTATGAGTCAATTCCAAGATATGAATATTAGTGTCTTAACTAATAATAATATTTTTGAATTTCTTAAACATATTAAAGATTCTAGTTTAAGAGATAAAATCATTGAACAATTTCTTGATTCTTTTAAAGATGAAGACAATAATAAAACTAGTCTTTCTAAAAAGATTGATAATAATTATTATAATATGGGTGAATTGGAAAGACTTCTTCACTTTAAAAAATATGAAAAATAATCCTGTAACTTTAAATAATTTAGTCCATGAGATTAATAATCTCAAAACGATGTAAAAAATACTTCAAAAACATAATATTTGATCTTTCGGTTAAATCTTTCTTTTATGGAGAAAGGTAAAGAAAAATTTGAAGATTGTGAAACCAGCTATAATACTCTTTCACAGTATTTATATATTGATGATAATTTTAATATGGAGAAGAATCATTTATCTACCATTAATATGGTTATATCACAGAAGTGGTATACTAAGATTTCTCTTCTTACAAATAATTCTTATAAGAAAGATTTTATTGCCATGATTGATAGTGGTGCTGATTTGAGTGTTATACAGTTAGGAATAATTCCTACCAAGTTTTTCGAAAAAACTACTCATTCACTTTCTCATGCAGGTGGAGGATCTTTAAAGATTAATTATAAGCTTAAAAATGCTTATGTTTGTGTTGATGGTTGTTGTATTCCTAACGACTTTCTTATTGCTGAAGACATCACTAGTCAAATGATTATTGGTCTTCCTTTTCTTTTTAAAATATATCCTCTGACTTTTGTTGGTGAAAAGGGTATTACAGGTACTTATAATAGTAAACCTATTACTTTTAAGTTTATCACCAAACCTATTCATAAGGTTCTTAATTTGATTCAAGATCAAATTAATAATAAAATTATCAAATCAATTTTCTTAAAGATGAGCTTAATTCTATTACTATAAGTAATAGATTAAATAATCCTAAACTACAGGATAAAATCAAAATTTTAATAAATAAATTTTCCATTTAAATTTGTAATGATTTTCCTAATGCTTTTTGGGATAGAAAGAAACATATAGTTTCTCTTCCTTATGAAGATGATTTTAAAGAGAATAAAATTTCTACTAAATCTAGACCTTGTCAGATGAACTCTGAATACTTAGAGTTATGTAAAAATGAAATATCCTCCTTATTGCAAAAGAAGCTTATAACTCCTTCTAAATCTCCTTGGTCTTGTATTGCTTTCTATGTTAATAAACATTCTGAGCAGGAACGAGGAGTTCCTCGATTAGTTATTAATTACAAACCTCTTAATAAGGTTTTAAAATGGATTAGGCATCCTATTCCTAATAAAAAAAACTTCTTGACAGATTAGTCAATGCTCTTATTTTCTCTAAATTTGATTTAAAATCAGGTTTTTGGCAAATTCAGATTAATCAACCTGATAGGTATAAAACTGTCTTTAATGTACCATTTGGTCATTATGAATGGACTGTTATGCCTTTTGGGCTTAAAAATGCTCCGTCTGAAATTCAAAAAATTATGAATGACATTTTTAATCCTTATAGTGATTTCATTATTGTTTATATTGATGACATTCTTGTTGTTGGTCCCGGTGGGAAAACCCATTTTGCGCGTGCGGAAGCAAAACATGTCGTGAGATGCATATAAAACAGGGGTGAAGGAATGGTGATTCCAGATTTTTCTCTTTTAAGCTCATGTGTTGTGTTTTGCTTATGATCGAATGCATACGACAATATAAGAACGTAAAGCAGTAAAGAACACACAACAATGTATAGTGGTTCGGAGACTCAAGCTCCTACATCCACTCTCCATGTTCCTAGGGAAATTCCTTCAAACACTTCCTAAGGCTTTCTGACTACCTCTGTAGTTTACTAACCTTTCTACTTTGACCTTTCTGACTACCTCTGTAGTTTACTAACTCAAACTAGACTTATCACTCTCTCGGCCTCACCTCTGGACTTATCACCCTCTCGGGCTTGCCTCTAGATGTTTAACGAGTTCACACTCCAACGGGACTTATCATCCTCACTCGGGATTACCTAACAACTACCTCACTTCACCACTATTTATCTCTTACGAGAATGGGGTTTGGGTTTGGTGTTATCTCCAACTATGGTGAGATTTTCCTATACATTTGTTTAGCCTCAATGCTAAGGTTGGGAAAATCTCTCTAAGCTTAAGATACATCGTGGGTTGCTTAGGTTGGGTTCTAAAACACTCTTTGAATATATTTGTATATCTACAGACTTGTGTTCTAGGGTGGGAATGCTTTGAGTGTATGTCCTCTTAGCTCTGTAGCATCGTGTGTTATATTCTCAGGCATCCACACTTAATTTGATGGAAGAACTTGTATTTATAGTGTGGATTTGAATGTTACCGTTGGAGAGAATCACATTCAAATCCATACTATTCTTGTATGTTCTGCAGCATTTCAAGGCTAGTTGTCTTCCTCTCATTGGTCCACGTCAGCTGGATTCCAACGGCTATATTCCTCAGTTTCTTGTCTCTTTGGAACATTAAGGTTTATCTTGAGTATTGATAATTACTCGATAATTCTTGAGTCTTCGATAATTCTTGTGCCTTGAGTTCTCTCGAGTATCGATGTCTTGAGACATCTTGAGTCTTCATCTTGAGTCTTGATTTCTCGATTTCATCTTGAGTCTTGATTCTCGATCTCATCTTGAGTCTTGATTCTCGATCTCATCTTGATCTTTAGATTCCAAGTCTCATCTGCAGTCTTGAAACTTGGTTTCTTGAAACTCTTGAGTCTTGATTCTAACCTGATCTATATCTGCCGACTATACACGGTGTAGACATCATCCTGAACACTCTAAAACTGAATCCTGACTCATCTATCAAGATTATCCTGAACATGTCATACTCAGGGCTTTTGGGATCTAATCAAAATCCTCTTTATTAAATTTATTTCCCAACAATTTCCCCCTTTTTGATGATGCCAAAACCATCTTGTTACAAAACACTTAACCTATACTCAGGTTTCAGTTTTTCCTATTACAAGAATGGTATATCTCTTAACAATCAATTCAGCAATGAATCTCCCAACAATTCAGCTCTGATACCACTTGTTGGTCCCTGTTGGAAAACCTATTTTGCGTGTGCGGAAGCAAAACATGTCGTGCGATGCATATAAAACAGGGGTGAAGGAATATTTTTCTCTTTTAAGCTCATGTGTTGTGTTTTGCTTATGATCGAATGCATACGACAATATAAGAACGTAAAGCAGTAAAGAACACAACAATGTATAGTGGTTCGGAGACTCAAGCTCCTACATCCACTCTCCCTGTTCCTAGGGAAATTCCTTCAAACACTTCCTAAGGCTTCCGACTACCTCATGGTTTACTAACCTTTCTACTTTGACCTTTCTCGACTACCTCTGTAGTTTACTAACTCAAACTGGACTTATCACCCTCTCGGGCTCGCCTCTGGACTTATCACCCTCTCGGGCTCGCCTCTATATGTTTAACGAGATCACACTCCAACGGGACTTATCACCCTCACTCGGAATTTCCTAACAACTACCTCACTTTACAACTAGTTATCTCTTACGAGAATGGGGTTTGGGTTTGGTGTTGTCTCCAACTATGGTGAGATTTTCCCTTACATATGTTTAGCCTCAATGCTAAGGTTGGGAAAATATCTCTAAGCTTAAGATACATTGTGGGTTGCTTAGGTTGGGTTCTAGAACACTCTTTGAATATATTTGTATATCTACAGACTTGTGTTCTAGGGTGGGAATGCTTTGAGTATATGTCCTCTTAGCTCTGTAGAATCGTGTGCTATATTCTCACGCATCCACACTTAATTTGATGGAAGAACTTGTATTTATAGTGTGGATTTGAATGTTACCGTTGGAGAGAATCACATTAAAATCCATACTATTCTTGTATGTTCTGCAGCTTTTACAGGCTGGTTGTCTTCCTCTCATTGGTTCACGTCAGCTGGATTCCAACGGCTATATTCCTCAGTTTCTTCGCTTCAGAACATTCAGGTTTATACTGAGTATTCAGTAATTACTCAGTAATTACTGAGTCTTCAGTAATTATTGTGCCTTCAGGATTCTCTGAGTCTCAGTGTCTTTAGAGACATACTGAGTCTTCATATTGAATCTTCTCCCTCGATTTCATCTTTGAGTCTTGATTCTAAGTCTCATATGAGTCTTCAGATTCTAAGTCTCATATTGAGTCTTGATTCTCAGTCTCATACTGAGTATTGATTCTCGATCTCATCTTGAGTCTTGAAACTTGGGTTTCATCTTTTGAAACCGGTTTCTTCATAAACTTCTTGAGTCTTGATTCTAACTTTGATCTATATCTACCGACTATACACGGTGCAGATATCATCCTGAACACTCTAAAACTGAATCCTGACTCATCTATCAAGATTATTCTGAACATGTCATACTCAGGGGTTTTGGGATCTAATCAAAAGCCTCTTTATTAAATTCATTTCCCAACAATTTCCCCCTTTTTGATGATGCCAAAACCATCTTGTTACAAAACACTTAACCTATACTCAGGTTTCAGTTTTTCCTATTACAAGAATGGTATATCTCTTAACAATCAATTCAGCAATGAATCTCCCAACAATTTCATCACCAAACAACAATAATCAGGCATATCAAAAGTAAAGACATGTAAAAATATAATGAGGTAATATCTTTGAGCATAAAAGATAAAGTTTCATTGATGTATGATAGCAGTTACAGATTACAATGAACTTATCAGAAAAATAAAGACAAAAACATAAAGAATTACAAGTCTTCAGTCTTGGTCTTCAGTCTTCTTTGATCTTCAGCTCTAGCTCTTCATTCCTCTTCTACGGACTTTGTCTGATCAGGCATACTGACACTCATGCTGACTGAGTTCAGTTCTTCTGACTTCCAGACATCCTGACCCTCAGGTCTCTTTTACTTACTGACCCTCAGGTCTCTTGACCTATACTGAGTCTCAGTTCACTTTACTTACTGAGCCTCAGATCACTTTTACTCAGACTATCTGATTTCTTCTTTGCCTGATCTGATCAGCTCGACTAATCAGATCAACATATCTTCAGATCAACATCTCAGAATAACATCAGGTCATCATATCAGGTTTATCATATCTGATCTCGATCAGTCTCATTTGCTCATCTTCTGATTTGCAACCTTTTCTTCTGATTTGCTGGCTTTAGCTTTTTCTTCTCTTCTGATTTTGCACAGCTCATCAGTTTAACTCCGAACTCATCTAACTCATCTGATCTCGATCCGTCTCGTCTGCAGCCTCGTCTAATCTCGATCATTTACTTTTGATTCCGTGAGTTCCCCCTCAATTTGTTCTTTCGTTCCCCCTCAACTTGTTATCTGTAAATTAGCTTGAATAACACAAGTTGATAATGTTTTGGCATAGAACTAAAATATCCCAACAATTTCTCAATTGATAATGACGCCAAAACATCAAAATATATGCATTTTTAAAGAAACGGGTTTTTTTTAAAAGATATGTTCAGGTGTTCACTTTGAAATTAGTGAACTTTAGAACTCCCGCTCTATTACCACTTGTTGGTCCCGGTGGGAAAACTCATTTTAGCGTGTGCGGAAGCAAAACATGTCGTGCGATGCATATAAAACAGGGGTGAAGGAATGGTGATTCCAGATTTTTCTCTTTTAAGCTCATGTGTTGTGTTT
This sequence comes from Stenogyne calaminthoides, assembly GCA_037126765.1. NCBI lineage: Eukaryota > Viridiplantae > Streptophyta > Magnoliopsida > Lamiales > Lamiaceae > Stenogyne > Stenogyne calaminthoides. The sequence continues at coordinate 22,217,959 of JBBCBC010000010.1, read as the reverse complement.
TGCTTATGATCGAATGCATACGACAATATAAGAACGTAAAGCAGTAAAGTACACAACAATGTATAGTGGTTCGGAGACTCAAGCTCCTACATCCACTCTCCCTGTTCCTAGGGAAATTCCTTCAAACACTTCCTAAGGCTTTCTGACTACCTCTGTAGTTTACTAACCTTTCTACTTTGAGCTTCCTTACTACCTCTGTAGTTTACTAACTCAAACTAGACTTATCACCCTCTCGGCCTCGCTTCTGGACTTATCACCCTCTCGGGCTTGCCTCTAGATGTTTAATGAGTTCACACTCCAACGGGACTTATCACCCTCACTCGGGATTGCCTAACAACTACCTCACTTCACCACTAGTTATCTCTTACGAGAATGGGGTTTGGGTTTGGTGTTGTCTCCAACTATGGTGAGATTTTCCCTTACATTTGTTTAAATTTCAATGCTAAGGTTGGGAAAATCTCTCTAAGCTTAAGATACATCGTGGGTTGCTTAGGTTGGGTTCTAGAACACTTTTTGAATATATTTGTATATCTACAGACTTGTGTTCTAGGGTGGGAATGCTTTGAGTATATGTCCTCTTAGCTCTGTAGCATCGTGTGCTATATTCTCACGCATCCACACTTAATTTGATGGAAGAACATGTATTTATAGTGTGGATTTGAATGTTACCGTTGGAGAGAATCACATTCAAATCCATATTATTCTTGTATGTTCTGCAGCTTTTCCAGGCTGATTGTCTTCCTCTCATTGGTCCACGTCAGCTAGATTCCAACGGCTATATTCCTCAGTTTCTTCGCTTCGGAACATTCAGGTTTATAGTGAGTATTCAGTAATTACTCAGTAATTACTGAGTCTTCAGTAATTACTGTGCCTTCAGGATTCTCTGAGTCTCAGTGTCTTCAGAGACATACTGAGTCTTCATACTGAGTCTTCTGTTTCTAAGTTTCATCTTGAGTCTTGATTCTCGATTCTCGATCTCATCTTGAGTCTTGAAACTTGGTTTCATCTTTGAAACTTCAGTTTTCTTGAAACTTCTTGAGTCTTGATTCTTACGATCTATATCTGCGCCGACTATACAGTGCGATTATCATCCTGAATACTCTAAAACTGAATCATGACTCATCTATCAAGATTATCCTGAACATTTCATACTCAGGGGTTTTGGGATCTAATCAAAATCCTCTTTATTAAATTCATTTCCCAACACTTGTATTTTCTAAAGATATTGAAATACATTTTAAACATCTTGATATGTTTAAAAATTTGGTCATTAAAAATGGTCTTGTCATCTCAAAACCTAAAATGGTTTTATTTCAGACTAAAATAAAATTTCTTGGTCATAATATTGATAAAGGAAATATTATTCCAATTCAAAGAAGTATTGAATTTGGTAATAAATTCCCTGATATTATAACTGATAAAACTCAGTTTCAGAGATTCTTAGGAAGCCTTAATTATGTGTCTTCTTATAAGAATCTTGCTGAAGATTCCGCTATCTTATATGATAGGCTTAAAAAGAATCATTCTCCTTGGAATGATGATCATACTAAGGTTGTTATCAGGATAAAAGATAAGGTCAAAAATATTCCTTGTCTTATGCTGGCTAATCCCTTTTGGGAAAAAATTGTTGAAACTGATGCCTCAGATTTGGGGTATGGAGGTATTCTTAAACAAATTAATCCTGATAATAAAAAGGATTATGGATCTTTATATGGATCATATCAAGAAAGATTTATTCAATGATATTGATTTTTCTGATTCAAAATCAGATGTCTCTATGATCTCCAGTTCTGAATTACAAGATGCTCAGGACCCAAATGAAGACTATCAAGACTTTTCTCTTCAAGAAAATTTTGATCTTTTGAGAAATTCTCTTAAAGAGAAACTTAAAGAAAGAAAGTGTTAATGGAAGATTGGAGATTATATCTTAATAGCTCCAAACTAATGCCAGTTTCTAATATCTGGAAGGTCCCTTTTCATGTTATTTTTTATGAAAATAATAATGAAATCCGAGATAAAAATTATCTCAAAGTTCTAAAGAAGAAAATTAAGATTCTTGAAATATGTATTCCTGTACTAGAAAAAATGAGATACATGAATGATATTGATGAAGGAAGACATTATCCTCATTCCTTAAAAGGATTTAAGAAGACTCTAATTCTTCTGAAGAAACAAGTTTCACTAATGGCGATTTAGAGAAGACTTTGATTTAGCACATTCCAAAGAAATGTGGCTTCTGATGTCGAATAAAAATCAAATTTCACATCCTTTGCTTGCATCGTGAGACAAAATCTTGTTCATGAATAGTAATTACTATTCAAACATTTTTGTCTTTTTGTGGCTTTGTTTTTTCTGTACTATTTCTTTTTTATTTTGAAATCCGGGGTGTGATGTCCGGCTCTTTCATCTATAAATAGGTTTGTATTTTCTTTTCTGAGGTACGCTTGAGTTTAGACTCGCCCTCTCTTTCTCTCTCTATATCCCTCTATTGTGTGCAACCTTGTAAACCTTGTAATATTATTGTGCATTATCTGGTTTATGCTAGTGGCTTTTTAAAGGTATATTGTTTTTTTAATTCTATAATTTTAATTTCTTTTCTGATGATCGCCGCCTTTATGGACGGCTAGTATACTTGTATTGAATCATGACCTGACTTAATTATACTCTACTATTGTTGCGAGTCATTTTATATGGAGAATATTATGTGGCTAATTCGGTGACAACTCACAAACAAAATATGCACGTGTAAAATAAACTGTAAATAAGAGGAATTTGTCGACCCAGTTCGTCAAGAAATGACTACTCTGGGGGCGTACCAAGCCAGGGATGTAATATTGCGAGTTTTACACGTACAATATATGATACATCTCATGAAGATGAATCGTTATTGATAAAGATGATTTTTAGAGAGTTGGTATATGAGTGCTAGGGTTTTTTATGTGTATGGATGAACTCTCAAATTTTTCTGAACCTTACCCCTCGAGAAATTTTTTGTGAACCTCTATCTTGTTGTTTTTTCTTCTTCTTATAGTACTTTGACAAGCATGAGCTGGTTTGGCATGCATGAGATGGAGACTTCGGGCCATGCAAGAACTCATGTGATGCTGCCACGTTTCCAACTTCATCTTCCAGATTGATCTTTGCACTTGCTTGTCTATAAGGCACTCTTTTGGTCATCCAAATCAATCTTTTGCTCGACTGGATGCTTTGTTCGCCCCTTTAACCACATCAATTTTATGCCAGAATATTGTCCTCATCGAGCATGTCTGAGTTCTTTAGATTATCTGAGTCCTCAGGATATCTGAGCATCGAGCATACTGACCCCTCAGGTTTTTTTGAGCCTTCAGGATGTCTGAGCCCTCAGGATATCTCGAGCCCTCGAGGTTTGTCGAGCCTTCGGATGTTTGAGCCCTCGGGATATCTCGAGCATCGAGCATCTTGACCCCTCGGGTTTTATCGCGAGCCTTCGATGTTTGAGCCCTCGGGATATCGAGCATCGAGCATCTTGACCCCTCCGGGTTTATCCGAGTTTATCGAGCCCTCGGGATATCGGCATCGAGCATACTTGGCCTTTCAGGATGTCCCGAGCATTCAAAGTTATGCGAGTCTAAGACTTGTCTCGAGCCCTTTTGTCTGAGCCTCGGATCATTTTTGGCTTAGCTTATCGATTCCTTTTTTCGATCCGATGATTTTGTTGATCGATCAACATCTTTTTCAGATCATTTTGCTCGGTTATTTCGCGAACACACCTTGGTTGGTAAATGACGAAATTTGGCGAACAAAAATCGCTTTTGTCGGTGGGAAAACCTATTTCCGAGCGTCTCGGATCAAGACTTTTTCTTTCGGTGCATATAAAACAGGGGTGAGGGCAGGTGCTCCAATTTTAAACTTTTGGGCTCATGTGTTGTGTTTTGCTTATAACTAGATCATATTTAAACATAAAGCAAGAACAACACAATTATATAGTGGTTCGGATCCACTCTCCTCTCTAGGAAATTCCTTATCAACTTCGAGCTTTACACTATCATTTTAACTCGGTTATTTACTTACTCAACCCGAACCTCAGAGTTTACTAACTCAAACTCTTAGATGTTTAATCGGTTCAAATGATGTTTAACGAGTTCACACTCCAACGGGACTTGTCACCCTCAAAACTTGCCTAACAACTACCTCAACAAAACACCACTGGGTTTTTGGGTTTGGTGTTGTCTCCAACTATGGTGAGATTTTCCTTACAATGGTTTAGCCTCAATTCTAAGGTTGGGAAAAATCTCTCTAAGCTTGACACATCGTGGGTTGCTTAGGTTGGGTTCTAGAACAAATATATTTGTATATCTACAGACTTGTGTTCTAGGGTGGGAAAGCTTAACTCTCTTTGGCTCTGAGCATTGTTGCTATCTTTTTCACACTTCCACATCGATAATGAAGGAAGAACTTATTTTAATAGTTGGAATCATTCAAATCCATACTATTCTTTGTAAGTTTCTGCGTTTCTCAGTCTTGTCTTCCCTTTCGTTGGTCACGTTCCAACGGCTAATTAATCTTTGAATAATTATATCGAGCATTGAACACAACTTCAATACCTCAGGTCTTCATTTCTCCGAGTCTTGATTTCTCTGAGTCTTGAGGATCTCGAGTCTTGATTCTCGAGTCTTGATTTCTCACCGAGTCTTCGCCCAGTTCTCTGAGTCTTGATTCTTTGAGTCTTCGGTCTCAAGATCTCATCGAGTCTTGATATCTTCGATTTCTATCGGGGTCTATATCTCTGCGACTATACATGGTGCGGATAATATCCTCGAACACTCTAAAACCCGAATCGACTTCTATCAAATTATCCTGAACATGTCAACTCGGGGTTTTGGGATCTAATCAAAATCCTCTTTATTAAATTCATTTCCCAACAACATTTTTGATGATGCCAAAACCTATCTTGTTACAAACATATAACCTATACTTTCTTTCTTTGGTAAATCTCCAATCAATTTAAATCATTCAATGATTTCTTTAGTAATGAATCTTTTCTAAATCTCATTACTAAATACTTAACAAAACTTCCTTATATATGAGCATATAATCGATTAGAGACATTCAATCATATCAACATAAAAGACATGTAAAAAAAGATAATGAAGTATTATCTTTGAGCATAAAGATAAAGTTTTCATTGATTGTATTTTTATCGATTACTTACAATGAACTTATTAAAGAAATAAAGACAAAAACATAAAGAATTACAAGTCTTGATCTTGGCCTTCGTCTTCAAACTCTTCTCATTCCTCTTCTTCTACTTGACTTTGTCCGATCGGACATCACACTCATCTTTGACTAAGTTTCGGTTTTTCTCTTTTTTGCTTCCCTTCGGTCTCTCGGTTCACTTTTACTTCATCGAGCCTTCAAAGATTCCTTTTTTACTCGAAGCTATCCGATTTCTTCTTTGCTTAATCTGATGCTTAGATCAACACATCTTTAGATCGATATATCGATAGCATCGGTCATCATATGAAGCATGTCGGGTTTATCATATCCGATCTTGATCACGTCGATCTCGACGATCTCTTTTGCTTTCATCTTACGATCTGCAACCTTCTCTTCGACTTTGGCTTTTAATTCACGGTTTATCGCGAAATTTTTTTCTTCTAACTCATTCGATCTTGATCGGTCTTGTCTATGACCTCGCCCGATCTCAATCATCTACTTTTGATTCCGATTTCCCCCTCGTTGAAGTCCCTTTCAACCGAGTAGTGATTTTTGGATGATTTTTTTCTTCATTTGATCGATTTTGTATGTAATTTTTTGTTGACCTAACCCCAAATTAAATCTTGGGTTGTAAATTAGGAATAGTATGATAATTGTGAGATTTGAAATTTTGACAGATATGTCAGAATTGTTTGTTAGTATGATTTCTACACGATGCAAATTTTTCTAAAAAGGCTTTGAGAACTCAAATTTGCATCTGCACCCTCTGGATAAATTGGACCAATGTTTTACACGACATAACTTCGTTTCACTATACATATCTTCTTTATAGAATCATCCATGTTTCCGTGTTTCCGTGAACACTTTTTTACCTTTCCATGATTTCATCTTCTCAAATCAACCTTTTTCATCCCTTATTGCTTTTGATCATCGTCAACGATTTCACATACGATCGTTGCAAAGAATTTCTCTTCCACCATGGCGTTGAGAATGAGCTGTTTCATCAGAAGACACTTCTCCTAACCGTTGCACCTTGTGTGTCTATCGTTATGACTACCATTAATGATATGCTGAACGTGAGTTTGATATACGATCTTGATCCGATAACAAAATTATCTTCGATATCACCTCAATTTATGATGGAGAGCCCAATCCCTTGGGTCTCCGGCTTTAAAAAATCCTATCAAGTCTTTTTACTTCTCATGAAACTGGGATTTTCTTCTTTAAAAACTCTCTCACCCTTTGTTAAGTGGGGGAAAATGAGAGCATCATATTTAAAATCTCTCTCTCTCCCTGCTCCACTTGGGTTAGGATGAGGGTTTAGGGTTATGGCTTAAGAGTTTAGGGTAAAGAGTTATGTATTGACCTCCAGGTTCTCTTGTATTTGTAACTTGTAATGTAACCTGACCTTCGGGTCTTTATCAATGAAAAGTTCTATTATTCCATTGTTGTGTAAAACTTTACAGAGAGACATTTTAAAAAAAAGATCTCTTTACATTGAAGGAGTTTTTTGAGCACCTACTCTGATACCACTTGTTTGTCCCGGTGGGAAAACCTATTTCGCGCGTGCGGAAGCAAGACTTTTTCTTTCGGTGCATATAAAACAGGGGTGAGGGCAGAGTGCTCCAATTTTAAACTTTTGGGCTCATGTGTTGTGTTTTGCTTATAACTAGATGCATATGACAAGTATAAACATAAAGCAAGAAACAACACAAAGAATATATATAGTGGTTCGACATATGATTATGAGGGAAATTCTTATCAACTTCGAGCTTTTTGTTCGTGGTTTACTAACTCAACTCGAAGCCCGGATATTATCCACGTGGTTTACTTACTCAACCCGACCACATTTGCTTTAGCGACTACCTCTCGAAGTTTACTAACTCAAACTCTTAGATGTTTAACTCAACGAAAATCACACTGTTTAACGGACTTCACCTTCACTCGCTGGGATCGGAAAATGTTTAACGAGTTCACACTCCAACAGATCTTATCACCCTCAGGAACAACTACCTCACTTCAACAAAATTTGGGTTTGGTGTTGTCTCCAAGTGAGATTTTCCCTTAATGGTTTTAGCCTCAATCTTGGGTTGGGAAAAATTCTCTAGCTTATGATACATCGTGGGTTGCTTATTGGGTTACAGAACACTCTTTGAATATATTTGTATATCTACGAACTTGTGTTCTAACGGAAAAGAACTCTCTTTGCTCAGAGCATTGTTGCTATCATTTTTTCGCTTCCACACTTTTTGGAACTTGTATTTATAGTGTGGATTTGAATGTTTTTTCACATTCAAATCCATACTATTCTTTAGAAGTTTTTCTGTTTCGTTGGTCCACGCCACCGATTCCAACGGCTATATTTTCGAATTCTTCAACATTCGGGATATCTCGAAAGCATTCAAAGACATTCTTGAGTCTTCAAGAATTCCGACTTCATATTTCTCCGAGTCTTCATGTTCTCTCGAGTCTTGCCTGAGTTTCGCTCCGAGTCTTCATGTTCTCTCGAGTCTTCGCCTCGATCTCGAGTTCTCTCGAGTCTTCGTGTTCTTAGTCTTGCGATCTATGAAGTTTTGATATCTTCTTTCTAACTTTGATATCCTTGTTCTAAAACCTAATCGAATCTATCAAGATTATCCCGAACATGTCATACTCGGGGTTTTGGGATCTAATCAAAATCCTCTTTATTAAATTCATTTCCCAACAAAAACTTACTTCATAAAGTAGAATTGGCTTGGTTGACAAGTAATCTTCTTGTTTGGTCGGGAAATGAAAGTTACTTGTCCATCGAGCATGATTATTTTAATAGTTGAATATTACACGGTTTTTACGTGTTCGACACGTCTTGAATAATTATATCAAACACAACAATACCCCCCAGCCGGGTCGCTTTGTATTCATCATGGGGCCCGACTGTTATAATCTGATTGGGTCATAGTAAACGCCAGATTCGTCAGGCCGGATTTTCAAAAATTGAACCCGGATCTATAAATACCTCATTTTTGCCGCCTCGATATTTCTTTTACTTCTTCTTCTTGCTTTCTGTCTTAAATCTCTTTTGCGTCTAAAACTTCCGGCAAGTGCTTCATCATTCCGGTGAAGGATTTTACTCAGGTAACTTATTGCATTCTTACTCTCATTGTGATTATGGCCTCTCATTCAAACTCTTCTTCCTCAATAGAATCAGACCACCATAGTTTTTTTCCCTCCCCCCTGCATAATCTCCCGTAGAGTCTTGCTAATGCATCGGAGATGAATGTTTCGGGATCAGGGTCTCGTTGGCAAGTTCGGCAATCGTTTGCTGTTCTTTTCTCCAATTCCGACGATGCCCTAAACGAATTAGATAGGGACTTAGCCCGTAGTGATTTTTTGGATGATTCAGATGAGGATTCTTTACCCCAACCCCAAATTAAATCTAGGGTTGTAAATAAGGATGATGATAATGTGAGGGAGGAAATTTTGGTAGTTGAGAATGTGACTGAGTCGAACAGAGGGATAGGCTGCGAGCAGAATACTGAACTTGATATCCCTGTTAGTGTCCCTCATAGCCCATCATATAACGAGTATAAAGCTCGTTATAATTTTGATTGGCCCGAAGAGCCTCATAGAATTAGGGTTGAGAATGAGTACCCGGCGAGCAAGATTGCGAGCATGATAGATGTAGATATGCTCCTCAGCTGTATAGAAATTATGAAACCCCCAAAGATGTCTTTTTCTGGGCACCTGGTCCCGATGAGCGAGCAGACCAGCCCCCATAGGGTTGTGTTGCTGTAAATTTGGATACGATGGAAGCGGGCCTTAGGTTTCCACTCCATTCGGCTATAACTCGTTTCCTCGTTGAATGGAACATTACCATTACACAGCTGAAGCCGAATGGGTGACATATGATTATGAGCTTCTTGACTTTGTTCGGCAAAATGAAGCCCAGATATTATCCTCAAAGAAATGAACTTGCTTTCGACTAGTGCATTTGACCCGGGCTTGGGCGAACATGGATGGATGTTCATGCGGAAAATGCTAAGTGCAAGATCATTGAGGATGTCCCAAAATCAGATTGGAAGGAGAAATTCGTTCATTTTGGGAAAAGCCCGACTTCGGGATGCTCGTTTGGACATCCCCACCGATTTTGGGGTTTATCGCAATAAGTATTTTTGTTCTTTTGTTCTTCACAGAACCCATTTTAACTTATTCTTCATTTCAGAATTCCTTCAATTGAGAGACCAACGACATCTTTTTAGCAAAAATTAAATTTCATTTGTTTGAAATCGATCTATGAAGACTCTGAATATGTGAAAAGAAAGGAGGCTTGTACGTGCCTCCTCACCATCTGGTTGCTACTAATCCTGCTGGTAAGGATTGCTCCTTACATTTGCATATGTTTTGTACCTTTTGCTCACTGTTTCTCTTTCTTGTATAATGAATTGTTTTGTCTATAGCTTTCCCTGCTGTTACTGTTTCCGTGAGTACATCCGAGCACACTGAAATGGCTGGAAGAAAAAGACCTCAGGAGCTTGTTTCTTCAAGCCGAGCCGAGGCTTTGAACAAATCTAGGAGAAGCGAGTAGGACGAGCAGGGTGAGCCGAGCATCTGCGTATGGCCCTGGGGAGTCGAGCCGACCGAAGAGGACAACTCATTCAGCCTAGCAAGGGGTGAGCGAACAGGCTCTGTCACCAAAAAGACCAAGGGTGGAAACCGACGAGCTGGGGGCAAGCGACCAAGCTCAAACGAGCCGATCTAGGAAAACATGCCGGAAGCGGTCGGAAATGACCACCTCTGTGGTCGGTCCGGTCGCTCACATAGTTGAAATGGAGGTGGGTACATCTTCTCCACCTCCTCCAGGACCTCGGGCTTGGACTCCTATGAACCCTCAACTTCGGTCCCCCGAAGATAAATCATTTTTGGGATGGGATCCTGCTCGGGCGAACAGGTATGTTTGTTCGCCCATTGAATTACTTTTTCCTTCAATTGATTTTGTTTGCTTTATTTCATTTGTTTGCTTTGGGTGAACATGCACGTTGAGCAGTTGTCACGCCTCGATGCCTCTGAATTGAAGAATTATTAATGCTTCCTCTCCGAGTGTTTGCAATATTCCGGGTCTTCCCGAGCATGTTCGTAAGGCTTATGAGACCCTATACGAGCATGGACCATGAGCTTGAAGAGGCCACCACGTCCAACACCTCTCGAAAATTATGCGGCTCGGTACACTGGGCCAATCTTTACCATCCTTGAGAAAGTGTATGCCGAGTCCGCTTAATCTTCATGCCAATTACTTGGCTCGATCGTTTTGAAGAGAAGGTGCACGAAATAGCAAAACTCGTGGATGAATTGAGGTTGGTTTCGGGACAGATATCCTCGCCAAGCGATGCTCATAAGGCTCAAGAGGATGCTCGCCAGGCTCAGGAAATTGCTCGCCAGGCTCAGGAAGTTGCTCGCCAGGCAAGGGAGGAGGTGGTCGGCATACAGAGAGTTCAGAATGAGATGAATGTCGAGCTTCGTAAACCCCGAACTGATGTCGAGGTCATGGAATGTGAGAAGAATTCGCTCGGCCAACAACTCATCATTGCTGAAGAGACCAACACTCGTTTGGGTCTCGAAAATTCCAGGTTGCACAATGAGGAGTATGTTGATTCTATGTCGAACTTCTCTTACATATGTGCTTTTGCCGATGCCATCCGGTCTGCTCACCACACGCTCACTGGCGAACAAATTGCCCCGCTCATATCCAGTTTTCAGCAGTACCTGATCGACAACCCCCCAGATCGCAACCTTCCGATGTCTGACTTAAACGATCTGTGTGATTTCTCCAATCTTCCTGAAGGGATCGAGATTGATGATCCTATCTTGGATGAGGAAGATGGCTCGGATGTGAATATTGCTGATGTTGCTGACCAAACTCTCCGAGCCGAGCCCGGGTTCGATCAGGTGCGGGACGAACAAAGGGGACCTCCTGTGATCGAGCAAAGTGTACTTCCTGGCGAGCAGACTGGGCCTGACCATGCTGGAGGAGCCGTTCCTTAGTATAATTTTTTGCTTTGTTGAACAATTGTTGTGTAATTTGTCTTCTTCTCTTTTGTTCGAACAATCTCTTTTTGAACTTGTGTAATTTTTTGTCTTTTTCTCTTTTGTTCGAACAACTTCAAAACTGAAAGGTTGAATTTATATTTTGAACAGTTTCCTCTAACCTGATTGTTGAGGACGAGTGTTGTTGCTGATGATTGATTGATGATTGTGTTGTTTGATGTTTGCCTTGTTGCTTTCTAGTTTATGCCTCTTTTCTTCTGAATGAATTCGAACATTGTGTTTGCCTATGTCCGCTCCTGACTTCTTTCGTTTTTGATTGTCTTATTGTGATGCAATCGGTTCATCATCTTATTTAGGTGTGACCAGATGGGTTAACTTTATGCAACCCCCCCTTTCTTGGTTCGCTATCATCTTATTTAGGCGCGATCACTTCGTACTAGGGCCGTCTTATTTAGCTGCGACCCCGCACTCATCACCCGCTTTTGCTACGGGTATCTGTAAGTATGAGTCGTCTTTTTCGCATCGCGTACCCCATTACTAAGCGCTTTTTTTGTGGGAATCGAGTACGAACTCGTTAAATCAGTGAACATAGACTTGGGCTCGTTCGTCTTTGTTCGGGCCGTCCTGCTTAGGTGCGACCTCTAATAGGCTTCAACTAGAAAATCTTAACAAACAAAAATATTTTTTGCAACACGTTGTATTCTATTACAACCTTTACATTTGAAGAAGACTGTCTATTACACAACTATAGACATCAGACTATGGTTTTGAAATTAAACCTTGTCTTGAGTAGAAACGAACTGGCCTCACCTTGTCCACGAAATTGATGTTGACAAGCACGAGGCGCGTCAGCCTGTCTACCCTTCTTTTATAACATGCTCAAGCAGCAGCAGCATAAGCTTTTTGTCCCTCCTGGACAAGTTGTGATTATGCGGGCAACTGCGGACATGAGCATGTGGCGAGCACGCCTGCTCGCCTATATCAGGCACGAGTAAATCCTCAGCTCTCACCATTTTGTCCCCTTCAGTAGATGCCTGAGCATCAACATCCGCATGTTGATTCGAGCGGATAACACGACATCCCTCCCCTTCGGAGGAGATTTTGGGGATGCGTAGGGGACTAGTGATTTACTACCACATAAGCAGTGAGTAACGTGAAGTGGCAACCATGACCCTGCCGAGCATCTTGAGTCCGTAACAAGCGTCAACCTGTGCTCGGCGTGTCACATGGGGTATAAAGCTCGTACTAGTACAGATGCTCGATTCAGCAGAATGGTAGCTGAATCGAGTGCTGAATTCTTCTTCTGGAGGCATACTGAACCAACTTTCTTCCGATAACTGTAGTATTTTTTTTTTTTTCCTTTTTTATCTGTTTTTTCTCTGCTTTCTTCAGGTATCAATATGCCTCTATTTATAGAACTATCCTAAGTTGGTGCTGGCATAACTAGTTGGTGTTGGCCTTTTAGCTTTGAATCCTCCTTTTGATATCTGTCTGGTTTTTTGTCAGTTCTTATTCAAGGATTGACACGTTCCTTTTCTGGTTGCCACCACATCTCAACTTGTTTTGACACGTATCTTCTATCTTTCAATAGTGCTGGCCAGCATTTTTTCCTAAAAGATTTGTGCCGAACACGATGTGTTCTCCTTCATGATTGTCCTGCTCGTCTTAGCTAAATGGCTGATTATGTTCGGTCATTTGTACTCATTTCAGCTATGTGGCTGATTATGTTCGGCCAGTTATGCTCGTTTCATCTGAATAGCTAGCTATGTTCGGCCAATTGTGCTCAATTCAGCCGAATAGCTGATTTTGTTCGGCCAATCATGCTCGTCATTACTGATAATATTTTTTCAAATTTGATGCATTCCACGAGTAGGACAATGGGACTCCATTCAGGTCTTCCAAATTATATGCCCCATTTAACAAACGTTCTGTAACTATGAATGGACCTTCCCATGCTCGGCCGAACACACCACCTGATACCCCCGTTGCTCATCTTAAAACCAGCTCGCCCACATTGAACCTGCGTGTTCGGACTTTGGAGTTATAGAACTTTTCTGATCTCTTTTTATACATGGCGTTCTTGAAATCAAATCTCTCATGCTTTTTTCTTCTAACAAGTCCGCACTTTTCGTATGAGCAGCACTGTCATTGATGTGTTCTCCGAAAGTCATTGTTCGATGACTCGAAATCTTGATTTCTGCGGGTATAATAGCTTCCGCACCAAATGCCAGGGCAAACGGGGTTTTCGCAGTTGATGTTCTGAAAGTTGTTCGATAGGCCCATAATATTTCGGGCAACTCTTCTTTTATCCTCCCTTGAATTATCAAGTCCGGCCTTGAGGGTATGCTTTGATAATTTTATTAACGGCTTCAACTTGTCCGCTTGATCGGGATAATCCGAGTTGAATAATGTTTTTTATGCCCCAAATGAGCACAATGTTGTCGGAATTCACTCCCATCAAACTGTTTGCCGTTATCCGTTACTAATGAGTGGGGAAGCCCAAAACGACAAATGATATTTTTCCAAACAAAGTTCCACATTCTTTGTTCGATGATTTTGACAATGGCTTAGGCTTCCGCCAATTTAGTATAGTAATCAATGACAACCACAACATATTTTACTCCCGACGTGCCAGTAGGAAATGGGCCAATCAAATCGATTCCCCATTTAGCAAATGGCCATGGGCTATAAAATGACACTAGTTCTTCAGGTGGGCTATGAATAAGTGGGGCATGTACCTGACACTTGTGGCACGCACGCATGAGCATACTGTGCTTAATCTTTTTTTCGGGTCCACCAAGAATAACCTTTGTCTGATTATTTTATGTGCCAGGACTAGCCCACCTGTATGGTTTCCGCATACTCCATCATGGATTTGCTCCAAAATTACATGACCCTCTTCAGGAGTAATACACTTCAATAATGGAAGTGAGAAACTTCTTTTGTACAAATGCTCGTCTAAGATAGTATAACGAGCAGATTATAATCTGAGGCGAGTACCTTGTGCCTTATTCTCAGGGAGAAGTCCCTTTTGTAAATAATTCAAGATTGGAGTCATCCAGGTTTCCTGTTCGCCTGTCACATGGGCGATCATAACTCTGGGAATTGATGGCGAACAAGTTGTGACGACCACAATGTCCATTGTGTTCGTCACTCCTTCTGCTATTGCCAGGCGTGCCAAGGCATCAGCGAACCAATTACCCAATCGTGGTAATTGTTCTATGTAAACTTGTTCAAATTGTTCGAGCAACTCCTTTGCTAATTGCTGATATTGTGCCATATGTTCGCCTTGGGCCTCGTACTACTTCGCATTTTTGGTAAATGATTATTTGAGAATCATTTGAAATCATCGACCTCTGAATTCCCATTGTCATAGCCATCTGTAGTCCAGCGATCAAAGCTTCGTACTCGGCTTCATTATTTGTAGCTGGGAAATCAAAATGGATGGTTGTTGTGAATGTTTGTCTAGTTGGGCTGATGAGAACCACTCCTGCTCCGGCACTTGAACTTGTTGATGAGCCATCTACATTCATATGCCATGGTTGGTCGACAGCTCTTTCGGGCATTTGCGGGTATGTCAAGTCGACCATAAAACCGGCCATAGCTTGGCCCTTCATTGCTGTTCGCGAGGCGAACGTAATGTCAAATTGGCCTAACTCCACCGCCCACTTGAGCAATCTGCCCGCAGTGTCTGGTCGGTGGAGGACTTGGCGCAATGGGAATGTGGTTAGTACCTCGACTGAGTGATCAAAAAAGTATGGTCGTAACTTTCGAACACTCATAACGAGAGCATATGCTAATTTTTCTAGTGGAGGGTACCGGAGCTCGGCTTCTTTGAGCACCTGTCTTACATAGTAAACGGGCAAGTGGGTTGTCCCCTCTGCCCGAATGAGCACGACGCTAATTGCATGTTCGGATGCAGCAAGATACAGATAGAGTTGTTCGCCTGGAACAAGCTTAGATAATGTTTGAGTATCTGCAAGGTACTTCTTTAATGATTCGAATGCATTTTGGCAATGCTCGGTCCACTGGAATTTCCCTTTCTTTAATGCATCAAAGAAATGTTTGCATTTGTCCCCAGTTCGTGATATAAACCGGCTTATGGATGCCAAATGTCCGGTTAATTTTTGGACTTCTTTCACACTCCTGGGGGCCTACATGTCGAGCATGGCTTGAATATTTGATGGATTAGCTTCAATTCCCCTTCGACTGACCATATGTCCGAGGAATTTTCCCGAGTGAACCCCAAAGTTGCATTTCTTCGGATTTAGCTTCATGTTGTACTCCCTGAGAATATCAAACGTTTGTGAGAGGTAGGTGATGTGGTCTTCCTTATGTTCGCTCTTTACCACAATATCATCAATATACACCTCAACTGTTCGGCCGATGTGTTCGTCGAACATTTTGTTCACCAAACGTTGATATGTTGCTCCGACATTCTTTAATCCGAATGGCATGTGTTGCCAACAATACATATTCTTTTCACTGCAGAATGCCGTATTCTTTTGATCATCCGGATGCATGGGTATTTGGTGGTAGCCAGAAAAAGCATCCATGAAGGTCATGAGCTCATGGCCTGATGTATTATCGACCAAATAATCGATATGCGGCATCGGGAAATTATCTTTCGGGCATGCCTTGTTTAAATCAGTGAAATCAATACATAGTCTCCAAGATCCATTAGACTTGTGGATGAGCACAGGGTTCGCAAGCCATCTTGGGCATTTTACTTCTCGAATCAGTTTATTGTCGAGCAACTTTTTGATTTCACTATTCATGGCCGCATATTTCTCCGGACTGAACTGCGCTTCTGGATAACTGGAGTTTGTGTTGGATCAAGGTTGAGGGATTGATATGCATGTTTTGTATCAATGCCAACCATGTCCTAGTGCGACCAGGCGAACACATCTAATTTTGCTTGAAGATAAGCAATCACTTCTGTTCGGATTGGTTATGGTAATTCTGAACCAATGAACACTTCTAACTCAGGTCTGTTCGTCGATGTTGATAGACTCCAGTTGTTCGACAGGTGTTGCTCGCTTTCTTTTTTGTTTCCACCGAGGATCTTGGATCGACCCCCGGTGTTCATCATCAACCTCCATAGGTTCAAAACCTACGCGAGGTTCTAGGTCCGGTAGCTCGTTTGGCGGATCAATATTCATTAAATCTGGGAGATCTGGGACATGAGTCACCATTCCGGACTCTGTGTTCGCGCATTCTGTGTTCGTGCAGGTTGGTGTGCTCGTCAAAGGATGTTTTGGCAACGTATTTGCCTGTTGGCTTGATTCTTTGATCTCCCATGTTTGCTCCATCATGTTCACAGTATTTTGCTTTTCTGGTGCACATGATAGCAAACAATCTCGAGCTTTTTTCTGATCTCCTTTTACGCTACCCGTTCCATCTTGTGTTGGAAATTTAACACAGTAATAATAAGTAGAACAAGCAGCTTTAAATTCCTGAATAAACAGGCGACCTAGGAACCCTTTATAAGTAGACGGAGCATCGACGATTACAAAATCTAGCATTCTAGTTCGTCGGATCTCCGGATTTAGAGTTGATTCTAGCTCGACTCCTAACCTGATCATACCATAGGGTCGGGTTACAGATTCCCCAAAACCCATAATGGTATGATCACATGGTTCAATATAACTGCTCAAGTCCCCAACTTGCTTTTCCATTTGGTACAGAGTGTTGACGAACAAAATGTTCGCATATGCTCTAGTATCAACCAGGAGGCGGTGCACCTTCAACCCGAGGAGACGAGCACTGATGGTTAAGGAGTCATTGTGAGGGGTGATTATACCATCGAGATCATCTTCTGAAAACATAATTTGGTGAGAGGGTGGCGTGCTAGCTGATGTGCTCGCCACCTTCACCTGATGGATGCTTTGCATGGCACACATCTCCATCTTCTTTTGTCTGTTCGATAATGTTGGTGCCTGATAACATCCACCCATTGGACCATATTCAGGACGTATCATGTGGATCTCTTGATTTTCTCGACCTCTACCCACAGTAGGAGGCCCTCTTTTGGGTAATTCAGACCTCTTACGAGATTCTTCAGGATCACTGTCAGATGTTTGTTCGGCTTTTTGCTTACCCCTACAATCTTCTGTTTTTCGTTAGAGTCTCGCTTTCCCTTTTTTTTTTAGGAACTGAGTAAGATGATTATCTTCGTATAGCTTCCAAAGTTGACAAAGTAAATCACGACAATCTTCTGTATTGTGCCCGATGTACTCGTGATAATTAAAATATTTGGAAGCATTAAGCCGATGCTTGTCCATTATGATTCTTCTCGGCCTATCCAACATGTCCCGATCTTTGATTTGGTTAAAAATTGTTTATGCTGAAACGCCCAAAAGACTTCGTAGGGCGTTTGCTTCTGCTCTTTCTTCGAATGGTTTGAAAGACCCTGGGCATTTGTACCCCCCCTCATTCATCACTTTCTTCCCAAAAACTTTCTTAGTTGTTGTTTCCTGACCCAATCGTGATTGGGCGAGCAGATCCTTGCATGGCTATGATCTTGGTCGCCGCTTCCTGATTTCGATTATGTGTTCGGCCGCCTTGATGCATGGCTTTCCACATGTCAAGATTCGGTCGCCTCCGACCACCTCGAGGATCTTGGCATCCTCTTCAACTGGGGCCCCATCATACAAACATTTATCAAATCTTTCGATGTAAGCTCGATCTGACTCACCTCTTAGTTGGAAAAAATGAGCCAACCTTTGTTTTGGTGCTGGGCGAGCACACATGGATGAGAAATGGGACAGGAATTGTTGTCCCAATTGAGCGAAAGATGTGATGGATGCAGCGGGCAAAGTAGAGAACCATCTATGTGCCCGATCACCCAAAGTCATGGGGAATGATTGGCACTACGTCGCGTCTGTGGCACCCATGGCGATCATAAAGTCTGAGTATTTGCTGAGATGGACATGTGGGTCTGACTCAGCATCGAACATGGGGATTGGTGGTCGGATCTTCGCCACTTTCTCTTGTATTTTGGCCGCCATGATCGCCGGTGTTAGTGGCGAGCAGGGTATTATGCTCGCCCGAGGGAGTCCTTTAGTTGAGGCCGCCTACCAGAAGTCTTCGATGGCTTTCTCGATTTCCGAAATTTTGTGGAACTAACAGACTTGGATCGGGTATCCCATCATGAGGACCACCCAAGAGGGTCATGCTCGTGATGGGCGATCCCTTCCAAGTTCGCGGCTTGACTACCCAATCGATGATGGATAGACAATTTTGTTCCCCCGATTTTTGTTCGCATGCGGATGATCATGAGGATCCGAATGTGCGCATGTTTTTATCGGTTGTTCCTTTCCGAGATCCTGTCGCTTATTATTACCGATTCGGTCTTTGGCGGAGAGCCTCAAACGTCCAAACGCTGATGGTCTGGACCCTTGAGGTTGTTCGTCATCAGACGTATCATCAACTTTTTTATTAGCCCGCCTGCGGTGCGACTTTTTATCTTAACTTGCTCGCTATCGGTGTATCGAAGCGTCGATCATCATCATCTTGAGTTTTTAACTTGGCTAACTCTTTTTTCGCCCTCTCTTTCTCGTGCTCGTAGCAAAAGAAAGTGATGGCCTTTTTTGTGGCCGGGATCATTGGGCAATATCCTCAAGATTGATGGTCTCCATCGGCCCCGATCTTTGTGAGGTCAAGGCCGAAGTCTCTTTCCGGTCGTGAGGTCGACTTTGCCCCGACCTCTCTATTTGTGTATTCCTAGATTGAGGCATTATATTTCTTTTTTCTACCTCGGCTAACTACGGGATTGTGTATGGGTTGGTTTTTTGGTACCCTCCTTCTAGCGCCCGATTTATTAAGCAGTCGCTTTTATATAGAGAATATTATGTGGCTAATTCGGTGACAACACACAAACAAAATATGCACGTAAAATAAACTCAAATAAGAGGATTTGTTGACCCAAATAAAATCGAAAATGACTACTCTGGGGCGTATTGCCGCGAGGATGTAGTATTGCGAGTTTTACACGTACAATATATGATACATCTCATGAAGATGAATCGTTATTCATAAAGATGATTTTCAGAGAGTTGGTATATGAGTGCTAGGGTTTTTTATGTGTATGGATGAACTCTCAAATTTTTCTGAACCTTACCCCTCGGGAAATTTTTTGTGAACCTCTATCTTGTTGTTTTTTCTTCTTCTTAAAGTACTTTGACAAGCATGAGCTGGTTTGGCATGCATGAGCTGGAGACTTCGGGCCATGCAAGAACTCACATCTTGATCTTTGCCACGCTTCCAACTTCATCTTCCAGATTGATCTTTGCACTTGCTTGTCTATATGACACTCTTTTGGTCGTCCAAATCAATCTTTTGCTCAATTGAATGCTTTGTTCGCCCCTTTAACCACATCAATTTTATGCCAGAATATTGTCCTCATCGAGCATGTCAGAGTTCTTCAGATTATCTGAGTCCTCAGGATATCTGAGCATCGAGCATACCGAACCCCGTGTTTTATGCGAGCCTTCAGGATGTCTGAGCCCTCAGGATATCTGAGCATCGAGCATACTGACCCCTCAGGTTTGTCTGAGCCTTCAGGATGTCTGAGCCCTCAGGATATCTGAGGATCGAGCATACTGACCCCTCAGGTTTGTCTGAGCCTTCAAGATGTCTGAGCCCTCAGGATATCTGAGCATCGAGCATAGTGACCCTTCAGGATGTCTGAGCATTCAGGTTGTCTGAGTCCTCAGACTTGTCTGAGCCCTCAGGTTTGTCTGAGTCCTCAGATCATTTGGCTCAGCTTATCTGATTCCTTCTTTCCTGATCTGATCAGTTTGACTGATCAGATCAACATCTTTTCAGGATCATTTTGCTCGGTTATTCTGGCGAACACACCTTGGTTGGTAAATGACGAGCTGGCGAATAAAACTTACTTCATAGGCGAGTATCTTCGCTTGGTTGACAAGTGGCGAGCTGGCAAACAAACTTGTTTGGTCGGCGAGCGGCGAGCACACTTGTCCATCAGGCATAATTATTTTAATAGTTGAATATTACACGTGTCTCTCTTACGTGTTCGATTAATGCTAAATAATTATATCGAACACAACAACTATCATGTGCATTCGGAATTTTATTCCTATAATGATCTGTAATTTGATATATCAAAGGTAGAGTTGGTTTAACCGGTAGGTTTGAGCTTTTCAGTGATATTCATGAGTTAACTATGTGGGCTTGCCCTTTTTGCCGTTATGCCGATGAATAGGCGCAGGCGTTTTCTGGGCGTAAAAGCTTTTTTCAGGTTAACTCATGGACTATGGAATTTCTCAGTAACTTCCTATCCGTGTTTGTAAAAGATCCACAGGATAGTATTGATATAGATCTTTGCACGATCCTTAGAATAATATGGTATCAGAGCCATGAGAAGTAGGGTATATATAAGTTATATGGTTTCATGATTCAATACATCTTGATTCTAATGAATCTGTTCCGATTAAAGGATACTGTTAAGAACAGTATGACTCAGGAATATGATATTCCTGAAAATCTTGATCTATTGAATAAATGGACTATTCCTAAAATTGAGCCTAAAATGGTTTATAAATTAGGAGCTTTTGAAAAAATAGGTTTTAAACAAATTGTTAAAACTACTGAATCCTCTATACCTCTTCATGAAGAAGAAATGGTTATTAAATTGCTTAGTAAAAATGATATTTTACCTTACAAAAGAACTCATAAGTTCTTACATATTGGTTGTGTTCAGGTCTCTTTTAGACCACTTACCTTAAATGGTTTACCAAAATGCTTTCTAGCTTCTCTTAGGGATGGTAGAAATCTTAATTGGACACAATCCTTAATGGGAATTATAGAGTCTAGTTTGGCTTTAGGACCTGTCTATTTTGACGCATATCCTAATTTATCTTTATCTTTATCTGATAATAATATTCTTGAAGCTTTAACATTAAATGTTAAAACTCATGGTTATAATTACATACCAGGTACAGAGGTTATGTGTATCTGTTATCGTATTTATTATAAGCCTTTATTTACACTTAATCCTATGTGTAAAAAAATTGAGAAAGATAATAATGAGACTATTCTTATAGAAACTAATTTTGGTAAATCAAATATTACTACCAGAAGATCCATTAAGTGGGAATAAATTATTTTTCCTGAAAATTGGATAATAGAACAATCTGTTCCTAAAAACCCTATTATAAATAATGATTTTAAACATATTACTCAAAGTAATGATGGTATTATTAATATTGGTTTTCAAAATAATCAAAGAAGACATCCGAATTGTCATACTAGATCAATGTCTAGTCATTCTTTTATATCTCCTTTTGTTTGGAGATGAAATTTAATAAAGATTTATGATTTTGATTAGATCCCAAAACCCCTGAGTATGACATGTTCAGAATGATCTCGATAGTTGAGTCAGGATTCAGTTTTTAGAATATTCAGGATGTTATCTGGAGAATGTATAAATCGTGAGATATAGTTCAGATAGTTCTCAAGACTCAAGAGAGGATCTTGAGTAAATCAAGACTCAATGAGAAGACTCGGAGACATCGGTCAGTATAAACTACAAAGATTCGGAAGACCCTGAAGACTCGGAAGACCCTGAAGACTCGGAAGACTCTAAAGACACAAAGATGAAGACTGAGAAACTAAAGATCAAGAATATCAAGGCACGCGAATTATCAAGACTCGATAAAGGTATGAATGCTCAGTATGAACCTGAATGTTCCGAGGCACTAAATATATCTATCTGAAGGATGCAATACTGAGAAGATCGCGATTCCTTAGAAAATAGATATTTGCCAAGACATTCAAATGCGCATAAAAGGAACTAAGTCGAAGTGTTGTTAAGGTTATATCAAACTCGAGTTTGTAACCAAAAAGAGCCGTTGAAGGTGTTTACCTTTTAATCGGAGACAAAAGTCAAAAAGAGGAAGACAACATCATACCATCTTGACATCGACAAAGTGATGTGTCTCTCAAAAAGGATGTCGATGTACAAAAGTTCCGATCGCAAAAAAGTGAAGACCGGCTACATGAAAGGCTATTGCCTAGAAAGTGTTAGGGAGTTTCAAACCCTAAATATAGCCGTTTCACACACACCACAAGAGGGAACTCACGGTTGTCTCTCCAACGGATAGTTTTCAAGAGTGACCTTGGTGTATGCCTATAAATCTTGGTGACCCTCTACATTGTAAGGTTACGGAAATTTATATCACATAACTTAAGAGCTCTAGCTTATTCTTGTAAAAGTTAAAAGCACTTTCGAAAAACTTAGAATTTCCCAAGTGCTTCAATATTGAAGAGAGCTCACTATACTAAGCCTAGCTTGATAAGAATTATCCAAAGCTTAGTCGAGATATCCTAACCCTTTGCATTGTGCTTCATTGTAAAGGATATCTCATCCTAGTTGAAACCAACCAAGAAACCCCAAACCTTATGAAGGTAGTTGGAGTGTGTTTGTTGGTGAGAAGTGTTGTAAAGAGTTAGTAAACTACGCGAGTAGTCGAAAAACTCTAGAGGAGAAGTTAGTAAGCTTCTGGGTAGTCCGAAAGCTTGGAGAAGTGATTGAGTAAGTAAACTACGGAGGTAATGAAAAGCTCAAGGTCGGGTTGAGTAAGTAAACCACGTGGAGTAGTCGAGAAAACCAGTACGAAGTTGAGTAAGTAAACTACGAGGTAGTCGAAAAGCTCGGTTGATAGTGAATTTCTCCAAGAGTCGGGAGAGTGGACGTAGGAGCTTGTGTCTCTGAACCACTATAATTGTTGTGTTCTTTATTGCTTTCCTTATCTGTGGCTTATCCGTTGCATTGACTTGATTTTGAAAGCATACTTTTCACTAATATTCAGTTGGAATCAATCCAATTTGAAGTTGCATAAGTGAATCACAAACTAATCACTATTTCATAAAGGGAAGGTTTTCAAAGAAAGCTTAAATCGAGTATAAACTAAGGGCAAACCATTCCGACAACCGAAAGTAAATAGAAACAGATAGTTACCAAATTGAACGTATTCTTCCGAGGGTTCAATAAGTTAGTTATCCGATCCAAGCAACTCGGGATCTCTCGACACTCGGGACTCGGTTGGGATTATCCGAGGTTTTCGAAAGCAAACCAGATCACCGTCTCGATGAGACTTTGACTCGAGCGATCTATGCTTCTCGAACCTAATCTTCGTGATTATCGACCCAAGATGACCTCGGTTAGTAAAAGTTTTAAAAACACCAACACGTGTATTCCCCATACACGTGTAAGACTCGTTGCACCGACCAACAAGTGGTATCGAGCAAAGTGGTTCAACTTGACCACTACTTGTGTTGACCAAAGTTTTATTTTCAAAAATACTTGGGTCTATCCGAATCGATCTTATTTCTTTGAAACTTTTTATTTTTCAAGAGATCGAAAAATGTCTTCTAAAAACTTCCCATGTTCTCGATTGGAGAACTATGACCTATGGAGATCGAGAATGCAGCTCATCTCAGATTCCAAACATGAGCGTGATATGTGGAGAGTGGTCTCTCAAGGACCATTCCAGGTTCATCAGAGTGAATCCCAGAGGAAATGTAAGATGAGAGAATTGATCCTAGAGCGAAATTTCCTAAGTCCGATGACCAACCCGACTCTGAGGAGAAAAGTTAATCAATCTAGACTACACCGCAAAAGACACACTATACAAAGACAATTGATGATGGTGTGATGGGAATGATCTCTCACCGTAATATCTTCTAAAAGAGATTTGGGATACACTAGTTTGTTATGTGCCAAGCGCACAGATCATATAAAAAAGAAAACAAACTTTCAAAGGGCAATTGGAAAGTTTGACAAACTTTTGAAATGGATGATGGTGAATCAATAGACAAACCGAAGTCGATTCACGAGCATCATGAATGATCTAAATGCACTTGGAAAGAAATACCCACAGAGAGAAGTTGCATTGAAAATTCTTAGAGGTCTATCTAAGAAATGGGATATTCATGCAAAGGTGATTGAAAACACCAAGAATATTAACTCAATGCCTTACCAACAAGTCTTCTCTCGAAATGAAAGCCTATGAATTTGTAATTGATAAGAAATCCAAAAAGGCCGACAAAGAAAGATGATTCTTCATCGAAAAGAATGTGGCTTTAAAAGCCAAAGATAAAACTCAGAAAACTAGAGAGTCTCGAGAACCCCCATGCCAAAAATCGATGAGCTTGAGGAAAAGCTAAAGATGGCAAGAAGGTTTGATAGACTCAATAGTAGATTTGGAAAATACAAAAGCTATTACAGAACCACAGTACCGGAAGAAACCCGAGGACCGAGATCAACCGAGAAGAAGAAAAGACTGGAAAGGAAGGATCTTCATCCAAGAGAAAGGACTCCAAGTCCAAAGAAGAAAATGATCGATGATGATGCCAACAGATGCTATAACCGCGGAAGAAAGGTCACTTCCAAGATGATTGTCCGTTTTGAGTCTTAAGGAGAAAGAGAAAGGCAAGCTATAAGAGACCAGAAGTTCTCAAGCAAAAAGGCCATGGTTGCAGAAGAAGAACACTCTGAGGAGGATCTAGCTCTTCAGATGAGATATTCTCAGACAGTGAAAGTGATGACATCTGTCTGATGGCCATTGAGGAGGTAAACTCTTCTTTCTCTGTTGTTGCTCCTACACTAGCACAAAAGTTTTCAAGTTCCACTGAAAAATGCCATTTTGACTGATGGACTCTTTTCGAGAATCATGAAGGACTATCTTTTTTTTACAAGGATCGCTAAATCAAACTCAAGAGCAGAATAAGGAACTGAAAGCTTGAAAATCTAAAATGGAAAGACTCTAGCAATATTGAAGTCACTTCTCAATTAATGGGAGCTACTGATGAACTGGATGTTCTGAAAGTACAACTCTCAGAGAAAGAGAAGTTGATAATGTCCCTAACTGAAAAGCTAGAGAAATCCATCAAAGAGATTCAAATTTAATCGGAATCGAGTTCAATGACCTCTCCGAGAAGCAAAAACTCTACAGAATTGTGAGGATAGTGCATGTAAGAAGTTAACTCTATTGAATAATGCATCTAATGTAATAGATGAAATTCGAGTTACCAGAGATCTGTGACAATAAAATCTGGATTGGGATACATTCCGGGGGAACCTCACAAGGTCATCTAAATGTTATGTTAAGTAGCAAGAAGACTATCTTTGTAAAACCAAAATGGCACCTACACTTCAAACCAAGAAATGCCCAAGGTTGTAGACAAGGAAAAGGACCTATGGTCTCAAAAAAAAACCGAATGATCGGGTTAAAAGCCCAAACCTCAAAAGTGAAGGCAAGAAAACCTCGAAAGCGGTCGATTAAAAAGTTTCGTGCAAGTACTTCAAAGCCTCGGGCTAAGAATGCAAACCCGAAAGGCTCCACATCAACCATCGATTTAATCCTCGGATGAGAAACACTCAAAGAGACATTCTCAATCAAGAGACCAAGTCCTCGAGATCTTTGAAGACCCAGATTTCAAAGATGCACAACCCGAACCTCACTTGCCTAAGGGTAAAGGTTATCCAACCCGAGTCATCAAAGATTTAGACCGGGTTGCACAAAATCCTAAGCATCCTGAAACGAAGGCCCGAACCAAAGAAGAACTCTAAGGCACATGTTCATGCTAAAGCTAGCACACATATACTGTAAAACCGCTAAGGCACCCGTGAGTAGTGGATGTATATGTTGATGTTTATGGAAGACAAATTAGCCACTCTAAAGTGATTAGAGTTGTCGAGCGATTTGGATTCCGAAAGGTACAAATTAACCTCGTGGGACCCTACACAAAATGGGTACCTAAGAATTGATCTGCTTTTTCGAGGAAAAACTAGGGCACTAAGTTGATGAAAGATCACATGGCAATCGATGAGCAGAGATGAAAAAAGCTCCCGATGTATGGTATCTTGACAAAGGATGCTCAAGACATATGACAGATTCAAGAAGATGCTCAAAGACTATGTTGAACAAAGAGGCCCACAGATCACTTTTGGAGATAACTCAAGGGACGGATCAAGGATATGGAACTTTGGAAGTCGACTCGATTCATATCCATGGTGTTTCATATGTATCCGGATTGAAGCATAACTTGTTGTCAATTAGCCAATTCGTGATAAGGGTTTCAATGTTGAGTTCTCCGAGAACTTGTGCTTTGTGAAAGATGATACATCACGTAAAGTATTATTGATCGGGTACAAGAAAAGGGAATGTGTATCTTGGCGATTGGAGTTCAACTCCTAAAGATACATGTTTAATTGCTAAAAGTTCCACAGATACCCGTTTGGTTATGGCATAAAAGAATGAATCACCTAAACTTCAAAACCCCGAACAAGCTTGCAAGATTAGCTCTTGTGAGAGGGTTGCCTAATGAAATGTTCATTAGGAACACATTTATGATGTGTGCGAAAAGGAAAATAAAGTCAAAGCATCATTTAAAAAGCAAAGTAGAAGTTTCTACCGAGAGAATACTTGACTTTTGATATGGATCTGCTTTGGTCCTATAACACCTGTGAGCACTAATGGCGAAATACACATTGGTAGTAGTTGATGACTACTCAAGATATACTTGGGTCATATTCTTACTCAAGAAGAAAGAGACTCGATGAAGTCGCCAGAAATTACTAAAAAGACTCAAGATTGAGAAAAAATCTGAGTGTGGTCAAAATCATATCCCGACAAAAGGAACCGAAGTTTATAAATCATATCATTTCGATTATTATTAAAAGAAATGGAATTCTACATGAAACATCACCGCAAGGACCCCTCAACAAAATGGTGTTCTTTGAAAAGAAGGAAATGTAACTCTAAAAAGAAGATCGCAAGGACAATGATAATCAAGGTTTATATTCCTAAAAGATTTTGGGTCAAGTCACAACACTACATCTACTCTCTCAAAAAGATCCATGTCGACAAAAAATTCAAGGCAAAATGCCTTATGAGCTTTGGAATGAAAGAAGCCTCTTGTTTCTTTCTTTTCGTGTGTTTGGTTGCAAGTGTTTCATACACAATAATGGTAAAGATCGATTTGAAAACATTTGATAGTAAAGTTCGATGAAGGAATATTCTTAGGATATTCAAGTCAAGAAAAGCTTTCGAGTTTACAACCGTAGGACTCTTATTGTGGAGGAAACACCTCATGTTGTTTTTGATGAATCTGCTTTGTGTTCGTAAGAAACAGAACATGATGCAAATGAACCGACTAAGAGGATCACCAGATTAAGCCCGAAACAGAAGATAAATCATCCATCGAACTCGAAAAAGAAGAAGTCACCATTATCTATGATTGGGTGACTCGGACTCGAATAAAGAAGTTCAGGATGGAAATCGGGATGGTGAGACCCAGGAAAACCAACACTCCAAAGGTGACCAATCTGAACAGACACCAGTTCAGACTCAGGTACGTGATGCCAATGAAGATGTGGTCACAACTGAGGCAATTTCTGAATCTATCAACCAAAGGGGAACAAATGTCTCTGACAATGTTCTGAATAGAATTTCCCCTGAGGAAGATGATTCCCTTTCTCCTGTTTTGTTGTTCCCTGAGTTTGCTGATTTAACTGAACCTAACATTTCAAATGTTGAGGATACCATTGAAGGGGGAACATCAAGAAGGAAATGGTTAGATAGCCATCCTACAAGCCAGATTGTGGGTGATCTAACTGAAGGTGTTAAGACTAGAAGGTTCCATGGAGAGAGTGCACTATTCTCACCGCCTTCCTATCGTCGAGAAAGAACCTACTGAGATTGGTGAAGCTCTACAAGATTCTCACTGGATTACTGCCATGCAAGATGAGCTGAATCAATTCTCGAGGAATGAAGTATGGGAGCTGGTAGATAGACCAGAAAGGCACAATGTCATTGGAACCAAGTGGGTTTTCAAGAACAAAAGAGATGAAAACAACAACATTGTGAGAAACAAGGCAAGGCTAGTTGCACACAAGGTTATTCCCAAGAAGAAGGCTTGATTATGATGAAACCTTTGCTGTTGCAAAAACTAGAAGCCATCAGATTGTTTCTTGCATATGCTGCCCACATGAAGTTCACAGTCTATCAGATGGATGTGAAAAGTGCATTTCTGAACGGCGTGCTTAAAGAAGAGGTTTATGTGGAACAACCTCCTGGTTTCAAACAGAATGACCAAGTTTACAGGCTAAGAAAAGCTTTGTATGGTCTTAAGCAAGCACCCAGAGCATGGTATGATACTCTTTTCTCGGTTTCATCGACCATGGTTTTGTCAAAGGAACTGCTGATAGAACTCGTTCAGGATAGAGGATGGGGAAGATATCTTACTAGTTCAGATATATGTTGATGACATCATTTTTGGATCTCCAAACCATCAGCTGTGTGAAAAGTTTTCAACACTGATTAAAGGCAAGTTTGAGATGTCAATGATGGGAGAGATGAATTTCTTTCAAGGACTTCAAGTGAAACAATCAAAGGAAGGAATATTCATCAACCAGGCAAAGTACACCAGAGATCTGATTGCCAAATATGGTGTATGCAACTGCAATGCAGTTAGAATTCCCATGAATACTAACTACAAGATGGATCCCGATTAAAGGCAAATCAAGAAGTCATACCGATTATAGAGGAATCATTGATCATTGCTCTATCTCACAAGTAGTAGCGGATATAACATTTGCTGTTGAGATATGTGCAAGATACCAAGCTAATCCTAAGGCTAGTCACATGGAGGCTGCCAAAAATATACTGAAATATCTTAAGGGCACAGTGAATAGAGGATTATGGTATCCAGCTGATGATAACCTAGAGTTAAGTGGTTACTCGAGATCTCGATTATGGAGGATCTTGAAATGACAGAAGTCCACTTCAAGAACTTGTCAATTTCTAGGAAAGCAGTTGATATCTTGGTTTTCGAAGAAAGCGGACCTCGAGCAACAAGTACTTCACCGGGTGAATATATATGTCGCGGGAAGTCTGCAGGCACGCATTCTTTGGCCTCGCACAACAATTGAGGGATTATAAAGTTGTAGCCAATGAAGTACCAATATTTTGTGACAATGATAGTGCCATTGCTATTTCACAAAACCCGGTATTGCACACCAGATGCAAGCATGTGGATATCAGACATCACTTCATCAGAGATCATGTCGAGAAGAAGGACATAAGGATGGAGAAAATTCATACTGATAAGCAGAGAGCTGATATATTGACTAAACCTTTGGCGGAATCAAGATTTCAAGAACTTTAAGTTGAATTAGGGATGTTAGAACCAGGTGTATAGAGTAAAATCTGAAAAATTGAAGGTTTTCAGATGCATGAAGTTTTCTCAGAATCCTTCTAAGAAGCTCAGGATAAAATGGAAATAATTGAACTAAGTCTCGAAAAACTTCAAGAAAGATATCGAACCAATTCAAGACTAAAGATTATAATGACATTTTATCAAGATCGATTATCAAGAAGACTGATAGAGGGAAATTGGTCTGAAGAAGTAATGACTCATGCGATCCATTTATTGCTTAAGTAAATTCAATAATCATCCGCAATAAATATAAAAACACCTGAGGAATGTTTTTTTTTTTGGATCGTTTTAAATTCCAAAGAAGGTCAATACCATTTAATGCTCGCTACATTAATGACCAATGAGGATGTTTTGGCGGCTTACTTTTTCGAGAGATCGTTTGTTTTCAGATATACCGATTAATCGAGATTAATCTCAACCGTTGTTACTCACCTAACCAACATGATTCCCCACGATCTCAAGGCTATATAAACCCCAATCAGCCATTCAAGCCAAAATTTTATCAAACCCTTCGTTTTCAAATCCTCTGCAATTAAAAAATCCTTTGCCCGAAATTCTCCAAACCCTAAAGCTTCCTTCTTCAATCAAACTCTAAAATGGCTCCAACCCCGCTCTTAGAGATTAGCCTAAACCAATAAGCCATGGTATGAGTTCGTTGTCTCACTTGAAAGCACAACCAACTCAAAGCCGTAAGAGGAGGCTCGCGATATGATTCGATCAAGCAAACTCACTAACTAGTCGCAAAACCCACTGCACCGAGTTTGCGAAAAGAGGTAATCGAATTCATCTAGAATTGAAGATAGATGAAGAGGGCTGTATGCATTCTAAGTTAATCAGATCACACTTAGAGCAAATCATCCAAATACGCCGATTTTGAGAGGGATCTCAGATATAGTTCCGAAAAATCAATGATGTTTTTGAGCTCGCGGATAGAGGAGAGGATCCTACGACGATATGTCGAAGAGAGAAGCAGAGTACTTAGATAGGATTGCCGAGAATCCTATTAAGTTTGAGGCGACAATCGCATAAAAAGGCACACCAAGCCACAATATCGTGTGTTGATGGATATTGTGAGCAAGTGCATCATGAGTCTTCATGGTGAGTTTTGAGCGGATAAGCACCAAGCTCGGTTGATGGCGGCGATAGAAGCTTTCACCCACCACAGATTTCAACTGGCTGAAATTCCTGATCCAGACGGTGAGTGAGCAGACCAAAGTTTTGAGGAAGATTGACGGGGCGATCTCAATCAAAGGCAAGATCCACCATGCCACCAAAATTGCTTACATTTTGGAGATGTGCAGAGAGGAGGAGGATATCTTCGCCAATTCGACCCCATTTCCTAAATCCAAAATTCTCCTTAAACCCATTCTTGGCAAGGAAGCAGGTCATCGGGGAAGAGAGAAAAGAAGGTAGAATCACCTTCTCCGTTTCTTTGAAAAAGAGACCCAACAAACTAGGGGGAAGGTGTTGTTGGAGGCAAAGATGGAGCAGGGAGCAAAAATGATGAAACAGAAGAATCTTGCTCCAAAACGCAGAAGATTGGTGGTTCTCACCGATGAAGATGAAAGTGATTCAAGAGAGATTCAATCTAAAGGGCCAAACCGCCGAGTTCACCATTACAAGTGTTGGCTCAGGTTATCTCCGTGACACGTGATCGATCGGGCCGAGCAAGTCTTCTTTTTCGAGGTGCTCGAGACATCGCCAAGATGAGATAAAATTTCTCGTGAAATTTTCAAAGGAGCTCGTGACTCGGAGATGCCTACCTCGGGTGTGTGCTCGACATGTAAGAGCAAGCTCAGAGTCGATCCAAGATGTCAAGCTCAAACTAACGAGCCAACTCGCACTAAACCGAGGATATACCCGTTCAGTGCCTCGTAACCCACTCGGATGCAAACCGAGGACCCGATCGACAAACTTCGATGATGTCCGAGACTCGGGAGCGTAATAGTCTTGATGAGCTCCTCGAAAGATCTACTTTAGATCCCTTAGCGAAACTTCAAATGAACCGAGAGTCTTAGATGGAATAAGCGGCGAGGGGGGGTTAAGGCGAAAGGAGGAGCAAGGGGGAACGGTTCATACTTGACCGATACCGAGCTCGGCCATACCCCGATCCGCAAGATATTTTCTTCAGATTAAGGACAACTGTATTTATCCTCAATCAGACTCTTCCCGAGATGCTTGATATTGCTTCTTTTAGAGGGGAAGATTGGTGGAATGAGGAGACAACCTTTCTGACCGACTTCTCAGGGTTCAGAAGGACAAAGCTCAGGATGAAAAACGCCGATTTTGATGAGTCGGTTCGTAGGAAGTTGGCTAAGAGGAGAGAGCAACTAAAGTTGGTGCCCCAGCAAAGGAGACAAATCTCAAGATGGAGATGGGGACCAACAGGGAGATGCTGAGGAACAGTCTCAGAAGGAAAATGAGACTTCTGTTGCTGATCAACCTAGATCTAGTCAACATCAAACTGATGATAGTACTCTTCAGACTGAGGCGCAGCTGGAGACTGGAGCTCAAAATGAAGCTGAAGCTCAAGATGATCGACAAAGACAGAGGTGCGTAAGATTCTGAGATTGATCTCACTCCCCTGATAGAGAAACTTGAGAAGGTTGAGTCAATGATGATCAAGATTGCTCAGATGGAAGAGACGTTGGCCAATCAAGCTCAAAAGATGGACGGTCTTAGTCACTCTTCAGAACTGGTGCAAATTCAAAACACTCTAACCACCTAGATGACCTCCATGGAAGGAAAGCTAAATGAGAAGCTGGAGGGAGTCAATGTTGAGTTAAGTGATGAACTGAAGCAGAAACACCAGGAAAGTTCTGATTTCCTAGAGGTGAAACTGGCAGAAAAGAATGAGGTGCTAATAAAGTCTGCTGCTGAGGAAATGAGCTCAATGCTCATGACCAAGATGACAGAGATGTTCAAAGAAGCACTCTCTGGCCAGTTTGCCCACTTATCTGAAGAATTTTCTGTGGCCAAGAACCATCTAAGGAGGCTGGAAGACGAACAAGATCAGATAGCAGGAGAAGTTCGCTGTGTGAGCAAAGAGCAATATCACATGGACACAAAGACTCTCTGTGCTTCTTCCAAATTACGGTGCAAGAAGAAGGAAAAGGAAGTCAAGATCTCGTAAAAGTTCATGGCACGCATCTTTGGAAAAGAATGCTCGGAAAGATGTTGAAATGTATAATCTAGAAAAGCCTTTAAAGAAGTCTGAGCTACCGAGAAGTTGAAGTTCGCCAGTAGAAAAGCCTATCTACACTCGAAGTTTCGAAAGCAAGCTATGCTTGACGTTGCAAAGAGAGAAACCGAAAAAAGGCGAGCAAAGGTTGGAACAAGCCAGTCACCGCTGAATCGCTTATGAAGAGGAAAGCCTTGGGCGTTGTTCAACCCGAAAAGCAAACGCGTCAAAGGCTTTCTAAGCCAATCCAGAGAAAAACCGATTCGATGATGAAGAAACAGAATAACCAAAGGAATCTGAAGTCTCAACCTCGGAAGAAAGTCTTCAACACGAGAAATGCTCAAGACACTCCAAGAAGAACAAGCTAAGAAAGCCGCCGCCTTTGTCTCGCGAACGCCCGTGATCGAAAAGAAGATGTACGAAGAGCGTAAGCCGAAGAGTGATTTCGTGAAGTTTATGCGAGCAAGAGGAAAGGAACATCAAAAGCACTAAAATGGCCCCACGCTGATAAATGGATGCCCATCAAACTCAACGATACGTGGGAAGAAGTCAAGAGAACCTTCCGTTCAATTATGATGTTCTCGAGGAATGGAGAGGGAAAGCTCGAGATCGTAATGAAGCTTTCATTGAATACCTTCTTATCTTCTATCCAAAGTATCTACAGAGTGGATTAACTTTATGATGAAGGAGAGGTACATATAGTAGCCCCTGGTCCATATTCCTATCCACCTCCAAAACTTGATAATGGCTTGGTGAATGAGAAGGCCATTACTCAAGAGATTGCTCAGTATGCTGGTCAGTTGGGTTTAACAGGAAACAGTCCGGACATCATCAAGGAAAGAAATGAGCCTGAAGAAGAGATTTTTTGGAATGTTTGACCTGGAGGTGCCCGCTGATGAAGTTGAGAATGAAGCAAACTGAAGAGCAGAAGACTGAAGAGCCAAAATCAGAAGACTAAAGACTGAAGACTCGGAAGATTTTGTAATCTTTAAATTTTATCTTTTTGATTTTGTTGATAACCAATCATCAATGAAGATTTATCATTATGCTCAAAAGATAATATCTCATTATCTTATTTACATGTCTTTTATTTTGATATGCCTAAATGAATGTCTCTGAACTGATTGTATGTTGATAAGGGAGAAATTGTTTAAGTATTTGGTAATGAACTAGTTAAAAAGATTCATTACTGAAGAAATTACTGAATGATTAAACTGTTGAGAAACTCTGAAATTGTTGAGAGTTTTTCTGATTTATGAAATTGTTGGGAGACAACCAATCTTGTAATAAGATAAACTGAAACCTGAGTATAAGTTAGTTGTTTGTAACAAGATAGGTTTTGGCATCATCAAAAAGGGGAAAATTGTTGGGAGATGAATTTTAATAAAGATTTATGATTTTGATTAGATCCCAAAACCCCTGAGTATGACATGTTCAGAATGATCTCGATAGTTGAGTCAGGATTCAGTTTTTAGAATATTCAGGATGTTATCTGCAGAATGTATAGTCAGCAGATATAGTTCAGGATAGTTCTCAAGACTCAAGAGGATAATGAAAATCAAGACTCGATGAGAAGACTCGAAGACATCACCAAGATAAACTACAAAGATTCGAAGACCTCCAAGACTCTGAAGACACAAAGACTGAAGACTGAGAAACTAAAGATCAAGAATACATCGGCACATGCGATTATCAAGACTCGAGAAGGTATCAATGCTCAGTATGAACCTGAATGTTCCGAGGCACTAAATATATCTATCCAAGGATGCAATATGAGAAGATCGCGATTCCTTAGAAAATAGATATTTGCCAAGACATTCAAATGCGCATAAAAGGAACTAAGTCGTAAGTGTTGTTAAGGTTATATCAAACTCAGAGTTTGTAACCAAAAAGAGCTGTTGAAGGTGTTTACCTTTAACTTGAGACAAAAGTCAAAAAGAGGAAGACAACATCGCACTATATCGACATCGACAAAGGATGTGTCTCTCGAAAAAGATGTCAGATGTACAAAAGTTCCAGACTGCAAAAAGTGAAGACCGGCTACATGAAAGGCTATTGCCTAGAAAGTGTTAGGGAGTTTCAAACCCTAAATATAGTCGTTTCACACACCCACAAGAGGGAACTCACGGTCGTCTCTCCAACGGATAGTTTTCAAGAGTGACCTTGGTGTATGCCTATAAATACTTGGTGACCCTCTACATTGTAAGGTTACGGAAATTTATACACGAAACTTAAGAGCTCAAGCTTATTCTTGTAAAAGTTAAAAGCACTCGAAAAACTTACAATTTCCCAAGTGCTTCAATATTGAAGAGAGCTCACTATACTAAGCCTAGCTTGATAAGAATTATCCAAAGCTTAGTCGAGATATCCTAACCCTTTGCATTGTGCTTCATTGTAAAGGATATCTCATCCTAGTTGAAACCAACCAAGAAACCCCAAACCCTTGTGAAGGTAGTTGGAGTGTGTTTGTTGGTGAGAAGTGTTGTAAAGAGTTAGCAAACTACGGCGAGTAGTCGAAAAACTCTAGAGGAGAAGTTAAGTAAAGCTAGTCCGGTAGTCCAAAGCTTGTGTGTGATTGAGTAAGTAAACTACGGAGGTAGTCGAAAGCTCAAGGTCGGGTTGAGTAAGTAAACTACGCGGAGTAGTCGAAAAACTCGTACGAAGTTGAGTAAGTAAACCACGAGGTAGTCGTAAAGCTTCGGTTGATAGTGAATTTCTCCAAGAGTCGGGAGAGTGGACGTAGGAGCTTGTGTCTCCTAAACCACTATAATTGATGTGTTCTTTATCGCTTTCCTTATCCGTGCTTATCCGTTGCATTGACTTGATTTTGAAAGCATACTTTTCAATCGATATTCAGTTGGAATCAATCCACCTGAAGTTGCATAAGTGAATCACAAAAATAATCACTATTTCATAAAGGGAAGGTTTTCAAAGAAAGCTTAAATCGAGTATAAACTAAGGGCCAACCATTCAAGACAATTGAGTAAATTAGAACAGATAGTTACCAAACCGAACGCATTCTCTCGAGAGGGTTCAATAAGTTAGTTATCCGATCCAAGCAACTCGGGATCTCTCGACACTCGGGACTCGGTTGGGATTATCCGAGGTTTTCGAAAGCAACGGGATCACTGCCTCGAAGAGACTTTGACTCGAGCGATCTGTGCTTCTCAGAACCTAATCTTCAGGATTATCTGACCCAAGCTGACCTCAGTTAGAAAAAGTTTTAAAAACACTGAACACGTGTATTCCCCCCCCCATACACGTGTAAGACTCGTTTGCACCGGGACCAACACCTTTGGATTATGAAGTAGAATTTCCCTCAGAATATAGAGTTTCTACTTCCTCTTATAGAGATAATACTCATTGTAAAAATGATAATTATAATAATGAGAAAATTATTATTAATGAAAATAATATTATTCATAAAGATGAATTTGATCCCGAAACAATTTCGGATTGTAACTTTAAAATTTAATTTTATGGATTTTACAAACTTTTTAGATTTTTCTAAAGGTTCTTCTACTAGAGCCCATATTAATGATGAGTTTAATAATCCTAAATGGGATAAGTTTAGAATTTGATATTTTAAATCATTCTCAAAAGATGATTTAGATTACTTTGTTGACAGTTTTTATAAATTCTGTAAAAAGCATAATGAAATTACTTATTATGTTCCTTGGTTTATTAAAATTTTTTATATTGATTATATTTCAGTCATCGAAAGAGATTATAAAATAATTTATGGTGGTATACAAAAATCTGTTTACCCTCCCCGTGTTCCTTTTCAAATTGAAAAAGGAGAAAGGATATTTAATTTTCTTCCGTTCTCCAGAATAATTGAAAATGATGTCTTACAAATTACTGTTAAACATGTTAATCAAATGATTGAGCAAAATAATTTTTGTAATCTTTATTTGTCTATTATTGGAGAAGAAATTATTTATTTACATGATAAAGTTGATAAAATTATCTCTAAAATAGATTCTCAAAATAAATCTGAAAATGATAATAATAATAATAATGTTATTATTAAACAGCTTCTTCTATTCAATCTCCTATTGAGATAAAAGATTTTAAAACTGAAGCTTCTATTTCTGACTTAGAAAAGATTATTAATGATAAATTTAGAAATCTTAATATTTCAGCTTTAGATGATGATTTAACTGACAATCATGTTATTCAACCCAATAATGGTAATCCTAATAATACTGATAGTATTAATAAAATGAAATGGGCTGATAGACCTACCATGTCTACTTATTATTATAAGAGACCCACTCCTATGGATGTTCTTAATGACGAACATAATTTTTTTTTCAATAATTCTTATTCTGGAAAAGGTATTTATAAATGGAATATTGATGGTGGAAGTGATAATCATATTTTCACTCAATGTCATCGCATGCTCATGTATAGTTCTGCTTGTCAAACTTGTGGTAAAAGTGATATTAGTACTGCACAAGCTATTACTTCCGGTTTTATTGGTCAACTTAAAGGTTGGTGGGATAATTATTTGACTCCTCAAAATAGAATGGAAATTTTTAATTCTATTAAAATTAAAAATGGTGAAACTAAAACCAATGCGGTTTACTCTTTGATTCTTACTATTTTGGATCATTTTACTGGTCAATATACAAATAAATATGAAAATACTTCTTTTAAATATGAGGTGTAAAACTCTTACTGATTTTAGATGGTACAAAGATACTTTCTTGTCTCGTATCTATGAGATCCCTGATTGTAATCAGGATATTTGGAAAAATAAATTTGTTGATGGTCTTCCTAATTTATTTGCTGAAAGAGTTAAGAAAACTCTTAGAAAGGATTCTGATTCGATCCATTATAGGTCTTATACTTTTGGTCAAATCATTAGTGTTTGTGTTCAGGAAGGAATAAATCTTTGTAATGAACTCAAATTAAAAAATTAAATTAAAAAAGATAATCTTATAGAAAGAAAACAATTAGGTCAATTCTGTGATCAATTTGGATTATATAATCCTAATCCTAAAAATAGTTTGTTTAAAACTAATAAAAGAGATTTAAAATATAAATCTAATTATAAAAGAAGAAAACATAATTCTTCAAAACAGAAAGAGAAAGATTTTGATAATAATAAAAGTAAAAGTAAATCTTGCAAAAAGAGAAGATATGACACCATTATTTGTAAAAAATGTAATAGGACTTGTCATTATGCTAATCAGTGCTATGCAAAGGATAAGATTAAAAATCTTGATATTAATGAAGAGTTAAAAGAAACTCTTTTTAAGAGTGTCATGAGTCCTAATAATGATACTGAATCAGAAAAGTCTTATAATGACTGTTCTTCTGTTGAATCCTCTTCGGATGATGATAATTCTGTTAAATCAGAAAAAGAGAAATGCAATGATTGTATACTTGGAAAACCTTGTCTTAATTGTATCAGTAATACTGATAATATTAATAATATTGATAATGAGTTTTATAAACTTATGAGTCAATTCCAAGATATGAATATTAGTGTCTTAACTAATAATAATATTTTTGAATTTCTTAAACATATTAAAGATTCTAGTTTAAGAGATAAAATCATTGAACAATTTCGTGATTCTTTTAAAGATGAAGACAATAATAAAACTAGTCTTTCTAAAAAGATTGATAATAATTATTATAATATGGGTGAATTGGAAAGACTTCTTCGCCTAAAAAATATGAAAAATAATCCTGTAACTTTAAATAATTTAGTCCATGAGATTAATAATCTCAAAACTGATGTAAAAATACTTCAAAAACAGAATACTGATCTTTCTGTTCGTCTTTCTTTTATGGAGAAAGGTAAAGAAAAAATTGAAGATTGTGAAACCAGCTATAATACTCTTTCACAATACTTGGATATTGATGACAATTTTAATATGGAGAAGAATCATTTATCTACCATTAATATGGTTATATCACAGGAGTGGTATACTAAGATTTCTCTTCTTATAAATAATTCTTATAAGAAAGATTTTATTGCCATGATTGATAGTGGTGCTGATTTGAGTGTTATACAGTTAGGAATAATTCCTATCAAGTTTTTCGAAAAAACTACTCATTCACTTTCTCATGCAGGTGGGGGATCTTTAAAGATTAATTATAAGCTTAAAAATGCTTATGTTTGTGTTGATGGTTGTTGTATTCCTAACGACTTTCTTATTGCTGAAGACATCACTAGTCAAATGATTATTCGTCTTCCTTTTCTTTTTAAAATATATCCTCTGACTTTTGTTGGTGAAAAGGGTATTACAGGTACTTATAATAGTAAACCTATTACTTTTAAGTTTATCACCAAACCTATTCATATGGTTCTTAATTTGATTCAAGATCAAATTAATAATAAAAATTGTCAAATCAATTTTCTTAAAGATGAGCTTAATTCTATTACTATAAGTAATAGATTAAATAATCCTAAACTACAGGATAAAATAAAATTTTTAATAAATAAATTTTTCATTGAAATTTGTAATGATTTTCCTAATGCTTTTTGGGATAGAAATAAACATATAGTTTATATTCCTTATGAAGATGATTTTAAAGAGAATAAAATTCCAACTAAATCTAGACCTTGTCAGATGAACTTTGAATACTTAGAGTTATGTAAAAAGGAAATATCTTCCTTATTGCAAAAGAAGCTTATAACTCCTTCTAAATCTCCTTGGTCTTGTACTGCTTTCTATGTTAATAAACATTCTGAGCAGGAACGAGGAGTTCCTCGATTAGTTATTAATTACAAACCTCTTAATAAGGTTTTAAAATGGATTAGGCATCATATTCCTAATAAAAATGATCTTCTTGACAGATTAGTCAATGCTCTTATTTTCTCTAAATTTGATTTAAAATCAGGTTTTTGGCAAATTCAGATTAATCAACCTGATAGGTATAAAACTAACTTTAATGTACCATTTGGTCATTATGAATGGACTGTTATGCCTTTTGGGCTTAAAAATGCTCCGTCTGAATTTCAACAATCTATGAATGACATTTTTAATCCTTATAGTGATTTCATTATTGTTTATATTGATGACATTCTTGTATTTTCTAAAGATATTGAAATACATTTTAAACATCTTGATATGTTTAAAAATTTGGTCATTAAAAATGGTCTTGTCATCTCAAAACCTAAAATGGTTTTATTTCAGACTAAAATAAAATTTCTTGGTCATTTTATTGATAAAGGAAATATTATTCCAATTCAAAGAAGTATTGAATTTGGTAATAAATTCCATGATATTATAACTGATAAAACTCAGTTACAGAGATTCTTAGGAAGCCTTAATTATGTGTCTTCTTATATTAAGAATCTTGCTGAAGATTCCACTATCTTATATGATAGGCTTAAAAAGAATCCTTCTCCTTGGAATGATGATCATACTAAGGCTGTTATCAGGATAAAAGATAAGGTCAAAAATATTCCTTGTCTTATGCGGGCTAATCCCTTTTGGGAAAAAATTGTTGAAATTGATGCCTCAGATTTGGGGTATGGAGGTATTCTTAAACAAATTAATCCTGATAATAAAAAGGATTATATCATTAGATTTTATTCTGTTAAATGGAATATTAGTCAGAAAAATTATTCTGCTACTGCTAAAGAAATTCTTGCTATTGTTAAATGTATCCTTAAATTTCAGGATGATTTATACAATCAGAAATTTACTATTAAAACTGATTGCAGGGCTGCTACTTTTATGCTCTTCAAAGATTTTGAACATAATATTTATAAACAAATGTTTGCCAGATGGCAATCGCATCTTGCTTATTTTGACTTTGATATTGTTTATAAGCAAGGGAAGGATAGTCATCTTCCAAATTTTTTAACTCGTGAATTTATATCTTCATGATAGAAATGAGTCATGCTGGAAGGAATCCTTATTCCTCTTATAGAGGAAGAGGAGGAAGAGGCCATCCTCCGATTATACAACATGGGAAGAAATCTCTTTTCAACCAGAATATTTCTGGAAGTGCTTCTTCTTCAAAAGGAGAAAATTTTGATAAGGAATTTCAAGAATTCCTCAAACAAAGTAGCAGGAATATTCAGGTTCAGGACAATCCTTCAACACCTGATGATGAAGAGTCATACTCTTCAGTTGCTCAGAAAGAATACAAATTCTTTGATTCTCCCAAGAGAGAATTGATTCTTGTCATCGAAATTCAAAGAGTCCCCATGGATTCTTATGGATAAGTATTTTCCAACTAATAGTTGGAATGTGGAAACTTACAAGTCTAGAGGATTTTATGAATATATCCTCATCAGCCTCTGAAGCATTGATATTCAACATTTTCATCCTAAGTGTAAAATGATAAATTACTCTAAATTTATCATTAAAAGAATCATCTCCATCCAAGAATGGGGTATTTCTCCTTTTACTGAGAGAAGCTTGACTAATGAAGTCAATAAAACAACTTACCAATACAATTATTGGGATTATTTACAAAGTTTTTATAAAACTTTATTTTATCAGAATGCTAAGCATTCGCACACTTGGCTGATAAAAATTTGTGATAATATCAGTAGGAATCAAATTCCTAATTGGCTTTTCTCCTGGTGGGGAAATTTTGGTACTATGGCAGATATTTTTCCTGAAGAGATTAAATCTCTATTGGAAGAATATTCTATTAATTTTTCTTCCTTAAAAACTCATAATACAAGTAGTAATACTATTTGTATGTTTTTTGTTGATTCCGGAATCCCATGGGTCTGGAAATGGAGACCAGAATTCAGTTATACTGAAGATGGTATACCAAGTTTATGGAGGATCCACACTACGAGATTTTGGAATAACTTAAATGTTATTACTCCTGGCTCCCATGAGTCACCTTTGCAGGAAAATATCAACAGGATTAAATCCAAAATAGAAGAATATAAAAAGTCTTCTGGTGAAAAGACTTCAAATAGTCTTTCTTCATTTTCTGAATATTCTAAGAAATATGTTGGTTTATTTACCAAGGAAAAAATTATGGATCTTTATATGGATCATATCAAGAAAGATTTATTCAATGATATTGATTTTTCTGATTCAAAATCAGATGTCTCTATGATCTCCGGTTCGGAATTACAAGATGCTCAAGACCCAAATGAAGACTATCAAGACTTTTCTCTTCAAGAAAGTTTTGATCTTTTGAGAAATTCTCTTAAAGAGAAACTTAAAGAAAGAAAGTGTTAATGGAAGATTGGAGATTATATCTTAATAGCTCCAAACTAATGTCAGTTTCTAATATCTGGAAGGTCCCTTTTCATGTTATTTTTTATGAAAATAATAATGAAATCCGAGATAAAAATTATCTCAAAGTTCTGAAGAAGAAATTAAGATTCTTGAAATATGTACTCCTGTACTAGAAAAAATGAGATACAGGAATGATATTGATGAAGGAAGACATTATCCTCATTCCTTAAAAGGATTTAAGAAGACTCTAATTCTTCTGAAGAAACAAGTTTCACTAATGACGATTTAGAGAAGACTTTGATTTAGCACATTCCAGCAAAATATGACTACAGTATCAGACAAAATCAAATTTCGTCACTGCTTGCATCAGCAGACAAAGTACTGTTCATGAATAGTAATTATTATTCAAACTTTTTTGTCTTTTTGTGGCTTTGTTTTTTCTGTATTATTTCTTTTTTATTTTGAAATCCGGGGTGTGATGTCCGGCTCTTTCATCTATAAATAGGTTTGTATTTTCTTTTCTGAGGTACGATTGAGTTTAGACTCGCCCTCTCTTTCTCTCTCTATATCCCTCTATTGTGTGCAACCGTGTAAACCTTGTAATATTATTTTGCATTATCTGGTTTATGCTATTGGCTTTTTAAAGGTATATTGTTTTTTAAATTCTGTAATTTTAATTTCTTTTCTGATGATCGCCGCCTCTATGGACGGCTAGTATATACTTGTATTGAATCATGACCTGACTTAATTATACTCTACTATCATGTGCATTCGGATTTATATTCCTATAATGATCTGTAATTTGATATATCAAAGGTAGAGTTGGTTTAACTAGTAGGTTTGAGCTTTTCAGTGATATTCATGATTTAACTATGTGGGCTTGCCCTTTTTGCCGTTATGCCGATGAATAGGCAGGCGTTTTCTGGGCGTAAAAAAAGCTTTTTTCAGGTTAACTCATGGACTATGGAATTTCTCAGTAACTTCCTATCCGTGTTTGTAAAAGATCCACAGGATACTATTGATATAGATCTTTGCACAATCCTTAGAATAATATGGTATCAGAGCCATGAGAAGTAGGGTATATATAAGTTATATGGTTTCATGATTCAATACATCTTGATTCTAATGAATCTGTTCGATTAAAGGATACCTTTAAGAAGAATAAGATGACTCAGAATATGATATTCCTGAAAATCTTGATCTATTGAATAAATGGATTATTCCTAAAATTGAGCCTAAAATGGTTTATAAATTAGGAGCTTTTGAAAAAATAGGTTTTAAACAAATTGTTAAAACTACTGAATCCTCTATACCTCTTCATGAAGAAGAAATGGTTATTAAATTGCTTAGTAAAAATTATATTTTACCTTACAAAAGAACTCATAAGTTCTTACATATTGGTTGTGTTCAGGTCGCTTTTAGACCACTTACCTTAAATGGTTTACCGTAAAAGCTTTCTAAACCTTCTCTTAGGGATGGTAGAAATCTTAATTGACACAATCCTTAATGGGAATTATAGAGTCTAGTTTGGCTTTTTGGACCGCCTATTTTGACGATATCTTAATTTATCTTTATCTTTATCGATAATAATATTCTTGAAGCTTTAACATTAAATGTTAAAACTCATGGTTATAATTACATACCGTGCACAAGAGGTTGTGTGTATCATTATATCGATTTATTATAAGCCTTTATTTACACTTAATCATATGTGTAAAAAAATTGAGAAAGATAATAATGAGACTATTCTTATAGAAACTAATTTTGGTAAATCAAATATTACTACCGTAAGATCCATTAAGTGGGAAGAAATTATTTTTCCTTAAATTGATAATAGAACAATCTGTTCCTAAAAATCCTATTATAAATAGTGATTTTAAACATATTACTCAAAGTAATGATGGTATTATTAATATTGGTTTTCAAAATAATCAAAGAACACATCCTAATTCTCATACTAGATCAATGTCTAGTCATTCTTTTATATCTCCTTTGGATTATGAAGTAGAATTTCCCTCAGAATCTAGAGCTTCTACTTCCTCTTATAGAGATAATACTCATTGTAAAAATGATAATTATAATAATGAGAAAATTATTATTAATGAAAATAATATTATTCATAAAGATGAATTTGATCCCGAAACAATTTCGGATTGTAACTTTAAAATTTAATTTTATGGATTTTACAAACTTTTTAGATTTTTCTAAAGGTTCTTCTACTAGAGCCCATATTAATGATGAGTTTAATAATCCTAAGTGGGATAAGTTTAGAATTTGGTATTTTAAAACATTCTCAAAAGATGATTTAGACTACTTTGTTGACAGTTTTTATAAATTCTGTAAAAAGCATAATGAAATTACTTATTATGTTCCTTGGTTTATTAAATTTTTTATATTGATTATATTTTAGTCATCGAAAGAGATTATAAAATAATTTCTGGTGGTATACAAAAATCTGTTTACCCTCCCCATGTTCCTTTTCAAATTGAAAAAGGAGTAAGGATATTTAATTTTCTTCCGTTCTCCAAAATAATTGAAAATGATGTCTTACAAATTACTGTTAAACATGTTAATCAAATGATTGAGCAAAATAATTTTTGTAATCTTTATTTGTCTATTATTGGAGAAGAAATTATTTCTTTACATGATAAAGTTGATAAAATTATCTCTAAAATAGATTCTCAAAATAAATCTGAAAATGATAATAATAATAATAATAATGTTATTATTAAAACAGCTTCTTCTATTCAATCTCCTATTGAGATAAAAGATTTTAAAACCTGAAGCTTCTATTTCTCTTACTTAAAATATTATTAATGATAAATTTAGAAATCTTAATATTTCAGCTTTAGATGATGATTTAACTGACAATCATGTTATTCAACCCAATAATGGTAATCCTAATAATACTGATAGTATTAATAAAATGAAATGGGCTGATAGACCTACCATGTCTACTTATTATTATAAGTGACCCACTCCTATGGATGTTCTTAATGAAGAACAGAAAAACTTTTTCATTAATT
Source organism: Stenogyne calaminthoides (assembly GCA_037126765.1). NCBI lineage: Eukaryota > Viridiplantae > Streptophyta > Magnoliopsida > Lamiales > Lamiaceae > Stenogyne > Stenogyne calaminthoides. Next base: position 22,173,110 of record JBBCBC010000010.1, on the reverse strand, counting down.
CTTATTCTGGAAAAGGTATTTATGAATGGAATATTGATGGTGGAAGTGATAATCATATTTTCACTCATTGTCATCGCATGCTCATGTATAGTTCTGCTTGTCAAACTTGTTGTAATAGTGATATTAAGATCGCATGTTTATTACTTCGGTTTTATTGGTCAACTTAAAGGTTGGTGGGATAATTATTTGACTCTCAAAAATAGAATGGAAATTTTTAATTCTATTAAAATTGAAAATGGTGAAACTAAAACCAATGCGGTTTACTCTTTGATTCTTACTATTTTGGATCATTTTACTGGTCAATATACCAATAAATATGAAAATACTATAACCCTTCTTTTAAATATGAGGTGTAAAACTCTTACTGATTTTAGGTGGTACAAAGATATTTTCTTGTCTCGTATCTATGAGATCCCTGATTGTAATCAGGATATTTGGAAAAATAAATTTGTTGATGGTCTTTCTAATTTATTTGCTGAAAGAGTTAAGAAAACTCTTAGAAAGGATTCTGATTCGATCCATTATAGGTCTTTTACATTTGGTCAAATCATTAGTGTTTGTGTTCAGGAAGGAATAAATCTTTGTAATGAACTCAAATTAAAAAATCAAATTAAAAAAGATAATCTTACAGAAAGAAAACAATTAGGTCAATTCTGTGACCAATATGGATTAGATAATCCTAATTCTAAAAATAGTTTGTTTAAAACTAATAAAAGAGATTTAAAACATAAATCTAATTATAAAAGAAGAAAACATAATTCTTCAAAACAGAAAGAGAAAGATTTTGATAATAATAAAAGTAAAAGAAAATCTTTAAAAAAGAGAAGATATGATACAATTATTTGTAAAAAATGTAATAGGACTGGTCATTATGCTAATTAGTGCTATGCAAAGGATAAGATTAAAAATCTTGATATTAATGAAGAGTTAAAAGAAACTCTTTTTGAGATTGTTATTATTAAAACAACTTCTTCTATTCAATCTCCTATTGAGATAAAAGATTTTAAAACTGAAGCTTCTATTTCTATTTCTTCTATTCACCAAGATTTTGATAATAATAAAAGTAAAAGAAAATCTTTCAAAAAGAGAAGATATGATACAATTATTTGTAAAAAATGTAATCGGACTGGTCATTATGCTAATCAGTGTTATGCAAAGGATAAGATTAAAAATCTTGATATTAATGAAGAGTTAAAAGAAACTCTTTTTAAGATTGTCATGAGTCCTAATAATGATACTGAATTAGAAAAGTCTTATAATGACTGTTCTTCTGTTGAATCCTCTTCGGATGATGATAATTCTGTTAAATCAGAAAAAGAGAAATACAATGATTGTATACTTGGAAAACCTTGTCTTAATTGTATCAGTAATACTGATAATATTAATAATATTGATAATGAGTTTTATAAACTTATGAGTCAATTCCAAGATATGAATATTAGTGTCTTAACTAATAATAATATTTTTGAATTTCTTAAACATATTAAAGATTCTAGTTTAAGAGATAAAATCATTGAACAATTTCATGATTCTTTTAAAGATGAAGACAATAATAAAACTAGTCTTTCTAAAAAGATTGATAATAATTATTATAATATGGGTGAATTGGAAAGACTTCTTCGCCTAAAAAATATGAAAAATAATCCTGTAACTTTAAATGATTTAGTCCATGAGATTAATAATCTCAAAACTGATGTAAAAATACTTCAAAAACAGAATACTGATCTTTCTGTTCGTCTTTCTTTTATGGAGAAAGGTAAAGAAAAAATTGAAGATTGTGAAACCAGCTATAATACTCTTTTACAATATTTAGATATTGATGATAATTTTAATATGGAGAAGAATCATTTATCTACCATTAATATGGTTATATCACAGAAGTGGTATACTAAGATTTCTCTTCTTATAAATAATTCTTATAAGAAAGATTTTATTGCCATGATTGATAGTGGTACTGATTTGAGTGTTACACTGTTAGGAATAATTTCTACCAAGTTTTTCGAAAAAACTACTCATTCACTTTCTCATGCAGGTGGATGATCTTTAAAGATTAATTATAAACTTAAAAATGCTTATGTTTGGGTTGATGGTTGTTGTATTCCTAACGACTTTCTTATTGCTGAAGACATCACTAGTCAAATGATTATTGGTCTTCCTTTTCTTTTTAAAATATATCCTCTGACTTTTGTTGGTGAAAAGGGTATTACAGGTACTTATAATAGTAAACCTATTACTTTTAAGTTTATCACCAAACCTATTCATAAGGTTCTTAATTTGATTCAAGATCAAATTAATAATAAAAAATTGTCAAATCAATTTTCTTAAAGATGAGCTTAATTCTATTACTATAAGTAATTGATTAAATAATCCTAAACTTAAGGATAAAATCAAATTTTTAATAAATAAATTTTTCATTGAAATTTGTAATGATTTTCCTAATGCTTTTTGGGATAGAAAGAAACATATAGTTTATATTCCTTATGAAGATGATTTTAAAGAGAATAAAATTCCTACTAAATCTAGACCTTGTCAGATGAACTCTGAATACTTAGAGTTATGTAAAAAGGAAATATCTTCCTTATTGCAAAAGAAGCTTATAACTCCTTCTAAATCTCCTTGGTCTTGTACTGCTTTCTATGTTAATAAACATTCTGATCAGGAACGAGGAGTTCCTCGATTAGTTATTAATTACAAACCTCTTAATAAGGTTTTAAAATGGATTAGGCATCCTATTCCTAATAAAAAGAATCTTCTTGACAGATTAGTCAATGCTCTTATTTTCTTTAAATTTGATTTAAAATCAGGTTTTTGAAAATTCAGATTAATCAACCTGATAGGTATAAAACTTACTTTAATGTACCATTTGGTCATTATGAATGAACTGTTATGCCTTTTGGTCTTAAAAATGCTCCGTCTGAATTTCAACAAATTATGAATGACATTTTTAATCCTTATAGTGATTTCATTATTGTTTATATTGATGACATTCTTTTATTTTCTAAAGATATTGAAATACATTTTAAACATCTTGATATGTTTAATAATTTGGTCATTAAAAATGGTCTTGTCATCTCAAAACCTAAAATGGTTTTATTTCAGACTAAAATAAAATTTCTTGGTCATATTATTGATAAAGGAATTATTATTCCAATTTAAAGAAGTATTGAATTTGGTAATAAATTCCCTGATATTATAACTGATAAAACTTCGATTCTGCTGATTCTTAGGAAGCCTTAATTATGTGTCTTCTTATATTAAGAATCTTGCTGAAGATTCCGCTATCTTATATGATAGGCTTAAAAAGAATCCTTCTCCTTGGAATGATGATCATACTAAGGCTGTTATCAGGATAAAAGATAAGGTCAAAAATATTCCTTGTCTTATGCTGGCTAATCCCTTTTGGGAAAAAATTGTTGAAACTGATGCCTCAGATTTAGGGTATGGAGGTATTCTTAAACAAATTAATCCTGATAATAAAAAGGATTATATCATTAGATTTTATTCTAGTAAATGGAATAATAGTCAGAAAAATTATTCTCCCATCGCTAAAGAAATTCTTGCTATTGTTAAATGTGTCCTTAAATTTCGGGATGATTTATACAAATCGAAATTTACTATTAAAACCGATTCAGTAGGTCGCTTACTTTTATGCTCTTCAAAGATTTTGAACATAATATTTATAAACAAATGTTTGCGGATAAGCAATCGCATCTTCGCTTATTTTGATTTTGATATTGTTTATAAGCAAGGAAGGATAATCATCTTCCAAATTTTTTAACTCGTGAATTTATTTCTTCATGATAGAAATGAAATCATCTTTGGAAGAATCTTTATTCCTCTTATAGAGGAAGAGGAGGAAGGCCATCCTCCGATTATACAACATGGGAAGAAATCTCTTTTCAACCGTAATATTTTTCGAAGTGGTTCTTCTTCAAAAAAAGGAGAAAATTTTGATAAGGAATTTCAAGAATTCCTCAAACAAAGAAGAGAATATTCGTGTTCATGACAATCCTTCAAAACTGATGATGAAGAAGAGTCATACTCTTGATTTGCTCGAAAAGAATACAAATTCTTTGATTCTCCCAAGAGATAATTGATTCTTGTCATCGAAATTCAAAGAGTCCCCATACGATTCTTATGGATAAGTATTTTCCAACTAATAGTTGGAATGTGGAAACAAAGAGAATATATCCTCATCACCTTGGAAGCATTGATATTCAACATTTTCCTCCTAAGAGTAAAATGATAAATTACTCTAAATTTATCATTAAAAGAATCATCTCCATCCAAGAATGGGGTATTTCTTTTATCGGATTTTACCAATACAATTATTGGGATTATTTACAAAGTTTTTATAAAACTTTATTTTATCGTAATCTTAAGCATTCGCACACTTTATCCTCAAAAATTTGTGATAATATCAAGAGAATCAAATTCTAATTTTTCTCCCGGTGGGGAAATTTTGGTACCTATTTTGCTTTGAGAGATTAAAATGAAGAATATTCTATAAATTTTTTCTTCCTTAAAACTCATAATACAAGTAGAAAACTATTTGTATGTATTTTGTTGATTCAATCCAAGAAATGGAGACCGAATTTTATACTAAAGATGGTATACCAAGTTTATGGAGATCCATAATGAATTTTGGAATAAAAATAACTTACCAATACAATTATTGGGATTATTTAAATCCAAATATAAGAATATAAAAAGTTTTTATAAAACTTTATTTTATCGAATATTCTAAGAAATATGTTGGTTTATTTACCAAGGAAAAAATTATGGATCTTTATATGGATCATATCAAGAAAGATTTATTCAATGATATTGATTTTTCGATTCAAAATCGATGTTCTATGATCTCCTTCTCGTAATTACAAGATGTTCAGACCCAATGAAGACTATCAAGACTTTTCTTCAAGAAAGTTTTGATCTTTTGAGAAATTCTCTTAAAGAGAACCTTAAAAGAAAGAAAGTGTTAATGGAAGATTGAGATTATATCTTAATAGCTCCAAACTAATGTCGGGTTTCTAATATCCTGAAGGTCCCTTTTCATGTTATTTTTTATGAAAATAATAATGAAATCCAAGATAAAAAATATCTCAAAGTTCTGAAGAAGAAAATTAAGATTCTTGAAATATGTATTCCAGTACTAGAAAAAATGAGATACATGAATGATATTGATGAAGGAAGACATTATCCTCATTCCTTAAAAAAGATTTAAGAAGACTTAATTCTTCCAAGAAACAAGTTTCACTAATGGCGATTTAGAGAAGACTTTGATTTAGCACATTCCAGCAAAATGTGGCTACAGTATCAGACAAAATTAAATTTCTTCATCGTTGCATCGCCAGACAAAAGATCGCTCATGAATTGTAATTACTATTCAAACTTTTTTGTCTTTTTGTGGCTTTGTTTTTTTCAGACTATTTTTTTTTTATTTTGAAATCCGGGTGTGATGTCCCATTTTTCATCTATAAATAGGTTTGTATTTTTTTTTTTTTTTGAGCGACGCTTGAGTTTAGACTAAGCCTCTCTTTTCTCTCTCTATATCCCTCTATTGTGTGCAACCTTGTAAACCTTGTAATATTATTGTGCATTATCTGGTTTATGCTAGTTGCTTTTTAAAGGAATATTGTTTTTTAAATTCTGTAATTTTAATTTCTTTTCTGATGATCGCCGCCTATGGATTTTAGTATACTTTGTATTGAATCATGACTGACTTAATTATACTCTACTATAATGTGCATTCTAATTATATTCCTATAATGATCCGTAATTTGATATATCAAAGGTAGAGTTGGTTTAACCCCAGAGGTTTTGAGCTTTTCAAAGGATATTCATGAGTTAACTATGTGGGCTTGCCTTTTTTTCGTTATATCTGAATAATAAAGCGCGTTTTTCGGTCGTAAAAGCTTTTTTCGGGTTAACTCATGGACTATGGAATTTCTCAAGAATTTCCTATCCGTGTTTGTAAAAGATCCACACGATACTATTGATATAGATCTTTCTTGCGATCCTTATAATAATATGGTATCGAGCCATGAGAAGTAGGGTATATATAAGTTATATGGTTTCATGATTCAATACATCTTGATTCTAATGAATCTGTTCGATTAAAGGATCTTTATTGTTAAGAATGGTATGACTTCAGAATATGATATTCCCGAAAATCTTGATCTATTGAATAAATGGACTATTCCTAAAATTGAGCCTAAAATGGTTTATAAATTAGGAGCTTTTTTTTTTTTTTTTGAAATAGGTTTTAAACAAATTGTTAAAACCATCAATCCTCTATACCTCTTCATGAAGAAGAAAAATGGTTATTAAATTGCTTAGTAAAAATGATATTTTACCTTACAAAAGAACTCATAAGTTCTTACATATTTGGTTGTGTTAAGTCGCTTTTGGACCACTTACCTATAAATGGTTTACCGTAAAGCTTTTCTAAATTCTCTTAGGGATGGTAGAAATCTTAATTGGACACAATCCTTAATGGGAATTATAGAGTCTAGTTTGGGCTTAGGAACTGCCTATTTTGGACGATATCCTAATTTATCTTTATCTTTATCCGATAATAATATTCTTGAAGCTTTAACATTAAATGTTAAAACTCATGGTTATAATTACATACCGTGATGAGGTTATGTGTATCTCATATTATATTTATTATAAGCGCTTTATTTACACTTAATCCTATGTGTAAAAAAATTGAGAAAAGATAATAATGAGACTATTCATATAGAAACTAATTTTGGTAAATCAAATATTACTACCGTAAGATCCATTAAGTTGGAAGAAATTATTTTTCCCTTAAAATTGGATAATAGAACAATCATTCTAAAAAAATCCTATTATAAATAGTGATTTTAAACATATTACTCAAAAGTAATGATTGTATTATTAATATTGGTTTTCAAAATAATCAAATAAGACATCCTAATTCTCATACTAGATCAATGTCTAGTCATTCTTTTATATCTCATTTGGATTATGAAGTAGAATTTCCTCATAATCTGTAGCTTCTACTTCTCTTATAGAGATAATACTCATTGTAAAAAATGATAATTATAATAATGAGAAAATTATTATTAATGAAAATAATATTATTCATAAAGATGAATTTGATCCCTAAACAATTTTGGATTGTAACTTTAAAATTTAATTTTATGGATTTTACAAACTTTTTAGATTTTTTCTAAAGGTTCTTCTACTAAAGCCCATATTAATGATGAAACTTAATAATCCTAAATGGGATAAGTTTAGAATTTGGTATTTTAAATCATTCTCAAAAAGATGATTTAGATTACTTTGTTGACGCTTTTTATAAATTCTCAAAAAAGCATAATGAAATTACTTATTATGTTCCTTGGTTTATTAAAAAATTTATATTGATTATATTTCACCATCGAAAAGAGATTATAAAATAATTTATGGTGGTATATAAAAAATCATTTATTCCCCATGTTCCTTTTCAAATTGAAAAAGGAGAAAGGATATTTAATTTTCTTCCGCTTCTCCGTAATAATTGAAAATGATGTCTTACAAATTATTTATTAAACATGTTAATCAAATGATTGAGCAAAATAATTTTTGTAATCTTTATTTGTCTATTATTGGAGAAGAAATTATTTCTTTACATGATAAAAGTTGATAAAATTATCTCTAAAATAGATTCTCAAAATAAATCAAAATGATAATAATAATAAAAATGTTATTATTAAAACAAACTTTCTTCTATTCAATCTCCTATTGAGATAAAAGATTTTAAAAACCGAAGTTTCTATTTCCGACTTAGAAAATATTATTATTAATGATAAATTTAGAAATCTTAATATTTCAAATTTTAGATGATGATTTAACCGACAATCATGTTATTCAACCCAATAATGGTAATCCTAATAATAATTGATAGTATTAATAAAATGAAATGGGTTTGATAGACCTACCATGTCTACTTATTATTATAAGAGACTACTTCCTATGGATGTTCTTAATGAAGAAATGAAAAACTTTTTCATTAATTCTTATTCGGAAAAGGTATTTATGAATGGAATATTGATGGTGGAAGTGATAATCATATTTTCACTCATTGTCATCGCATCTTTCACGTATAGTTCTGCTTGTCAAACTTGTGGTAATAGTGATATTAAGATCTTTACATGCCTATTACTTACGGTTTTATTGGTCAACAATAACTTGGTGGGGATAATTATTTGACTCCTCAAAATATAATGGAAATTTTTAATTCTATTAAAATTGAAAATGGTGAAACTAAAACCATTGCGGTTTACTCTTTGATTCTAACTATTTTGGATCATTTTACTGGTCAATATACCAATAAATATGAAAATACTAGAACCATTCTTTTAAATATGAGGTGTAAAACTCTTTAATCGATTTTAGATGGTAGAAAAGATACTTTTCTTGTCTTCAGTATTATGAGATCCCCGATTGTAATCGGGATATTTGGAAAAAATAAATTTGTTGATGGTCTTCCTAATTTATTTGCTGAAAGAGTTAAGAAAACTCTTAGAAAGGATTCTGATTCGATCCATTATAAGTCTTATACTTTTGGTCAAATCATTAGTGTTTGTGTTCAGGAAGAAATAAATCTTTGTAATGAACTCAAATTAAAAAATCAAATTAAAAAAGATAATCTTACAGAAAAAAAACAATTAGGCAATTATGTGACCAATTTGGATTAGATAATCCTAATCCTAAAAATAGTTTGTTTAAAACTAATAAAAGAGATTTAAAACATAAATCTAATTATAAAAGAAGAAAACATAATTCTTCAAAACATAAAGAGAATAGAATAATATGCTATATATATATATATATATATATATATATTATTCTGATAGTTATCATTTAAAAATTAAAAATTAAAAAGGATTAAAAAATATTTCTTATAGCTAATCATCGTATTAATAGATTATTATCCATATTTTTTTGGAACAGTGTAATTAATGTCATTAGTTTTGACCACATCAATTCAAATTACGTATATACATACCTACTCATGAACTACCCACCTAATTTTATTTGATTTGAATATATTACATATAAATTAATTAATAAATTTTGATATATATAAAAAGTGGGCAGAGTGTGAATTTATATTACTGAAGACTTAACATAAGAGAGACAGACAAAATTAAGCATCAAAAGAATTAAAATCGAAATAATAATAATTACCTTCTGAACCAAATTATTTCTCCTTCATGATCAACATATATATAGTTAAATACTAATAAAAATTCAATTAAATATCACTCTTCATCACCTAATTAGCCTACTAATTCGTAATGAGTATAACCTAAACTTGAAGCCATAATTTATAAGTTCCAAAAATCATAAAAAAAAAAAGTTTAATAATACATAAATATAAACAAAGTATAGCAAATATATACCTTTAAAAAGAATTTAAAAAAATTCACTTATCAATAGCTCTCCTCCGGGGACCGCCGTGTCCACTACGCCGGCGGTGGAGGAGGCGGTGGAGCCACCGCGATATTGGCGTCGAATTATTTGAACAACGACGCTAAGTCTGAATTCGAGAGTATTACAACCCTCGATTGCTTCCTTTTTTGCCCCTGCACGCCGAGCAATCTCTTTTGTTTTCTCGGCGGCGGCGGAGGGCAGCTCAGGGGTACTTTAGGAATTTTGCTTTCTTCAGAGGTTGGAGTTTGGTACCCTTCCTCGCCGTCGATGTTTTCAGATTCTTTCAACGGTCCACCTTTTTCTTCTTTTTGATCATCTTTTTCTTTTGTATTTTGTTGATTTGCAGTATGATCAATATATTCAGACATGGTTTCGAGAAGATTATGGAAGACGAAAAAGTTGCAGGGAATGGGATTGATAAGGTTGGGGTTTTTTTATAGGGTGGGGGAGTTGATAATGAATATGATATTTGGTAGATATTTATTTTATTTCATTTTTGTAAAAATAGGACTAGCGTGGAAGATATGTATTTGGATTATGTATTTTATTAATTATAATTTTTATGCGAACGGATCTTATTTACATCTTTTAAATTTAGAGTTACCGTATGGCGATGAGTCTTTTAAACTTGTTAGTATTTATATTAAATGATGTTCCCATAAAGTATTAGTTTATATATTTGGATTATGCATTTTATTAATTATTATTTTCATGCGATTAACTTTTACTTACATCTTTTAAATTTAGAGTTATCATGTGGCGAGGAGTCTTTTAAACTGCTAATACATATGTTAAATAATGTTCACATAAAGTATTAGTTTATGCAATTTATTAATTATTATTTTTATACGAATGAATCTTATTTACATCTTTTAAATTTAGAGTTACCGTGTGGCGAGGAGTCTTTTAAGCTGCTAGTACTTATATTAAATGATGTTCACATAAAGTATTAGTTTATGTATTTGGATTATGCATTTTATTAATTATTATTTTCATGCGATTGAATTTTACTTACATCTTTTAAATCTATAGTTATCGTGGCAAGAAGTTTTTTTAAGTTATTAGTACTTATATTAAATAATGTTCACATAAAGTATTAGTTTATATATTTGGATTATGCATTTTATAAATTATTAATTATTTTTACTTACATCTTTTAAATCTAGAGTTATTGTGTGGCGAGGAGTCTTTTAAACTGCTAGTAGTTATATTAAATTAATAATGTTCACATAAAGTATTAGTTTATGTATTTGGATTATGCATTTTATAAATTATTAATTATTTACATCTTTTAAATCTAGAGGTATCTTGTGGCGCGCGAGGAGTTTTTTAAATTGCTAATAGTTATATTAAATTAATAATGTTCACATAAAGTATTAGTTTATGTATTTGGATTATGCATTTTATAAATGAAATACACTTCATGTGAAAAATGATAAATTTAAGATAATTCGGGGATTGACGCTTTAACATTTTTGAAGAGTGAGTGTTTATTTATGCTAGGTTTTACCCCGTCTTATCTATGAGACCGTCTCATACGAGTGTTTGTCTTTATAAATTATTAATTACTTTCATGCGATTGAATATTATTTACATCTTTTAAATCTAGAGTTATCGTGTGGCAAGGAGTCTTTTAAACTGCTAGTAGTTATAATATTAAATTAATAATGCTCACATAAAGTATTAATTTATGTATTTGGATTATGCATTTTATTAATTATTATTTTCATGGATTGAATTTTACTTACATCTTTTAAATCTATAGTTATCGTGGCAAGAAGTTTTTTTAAGTTACTAGTACTTATATTAAATAATGTTCACATAAATTATTAGTTTATATATTTGGATTATGCATTTTATAAATTATTAATTATTTTTACTTACATCTTTTAAATCTAGAGTTATCGTGTGGCGAGGAGTCTTTTAAATTGCTAGTAATTATATTAAATTAATAATGTTCACATAAAGTATTAGTTTATGTATTTGGATTATGCATTTTATAAATTATTAATTATTTTCATGCGATTGAATATTATTTACATCTTTTAAATCTAGAGGTATCGTGTGGCGAGGAGTTTTTTAAAGGGAAAATTTTTTCAGACTGCTAGTTATTTTTATTGTTAAAAAAAAAATGTTTTAGGTCAAACTTTAAACTAAAGTGCATACCATTTTTTTGCATAAACGTATTTTGAAAAAAAATATATTTATTTTTTTAAAAAAATTTTTTAAACTGCTAATAGTTATATTAAATTAATAATGTTCACATAGGGCCCATTTACTTTAAATCCAATATAATCTTCAACTATCAAAGTAAACGGAACCATAAAGTATTAGTTTATGTATTTGGATTATGCATTTTATAAAAGAGTCACACTTGTGTGAAACGGTCTCACGGTGAGACAGAGCATAATTCGGGGATTGACGCTTTAACATTTTTGAAGAGTGGGTGTTTATTTATACTAGGTTGTACCCCGTCTCATTTATGAAGACCGTCTCATACGAGTTTTTGTCTTTATAAATTATTAATTACTTTCATGCGATTGAATATTATTTACATCTTTTAAATCTAGAGTTATCGTGTGGCAAGGAGTCTTTTAAACTGCTAGTAGTTATAATATGAAATTAATAATGCTCACATAAAGTATTAATTTATGTATTTGGATTATGCATTTTATTAATTATTATTTTCATGCGATTGAATCTTACTTACATCTTTTAAATCTATTGTTATTGTGTGGCGAGGATTCTTTTAAGCTACTAGTACTTATATTAAATAATGTTCACATAAAGTATAAGTTTATGCATTTGGATTATGTATTTTATTAATTATTATTTTCATGCGATTGAATCTTACTTACATCTTTTAAATCTAGAGTTACCGTTGGCGAGGAGTCTTTCAGACTGCTAGTACTTATATTAAATGATGTTCACATAAAGTAAGTTTAGAGTACGACTCTCGTTAATCAGGTCTATATATATGAATTTTATCACTATTATGCACAAAAATTATTAGTAATAAAGAATTAAAATACTTTTTAAACGTTGATAGTTATCTTTGCATAATAATAATAATTTTAGAAACAAACACTTGTTGAATAACCGTATTGAATTCTATCTTATTTCTTTGAAATAAATTATTTATCATTGTTGCTTTAAATATCATTGAATGTTACATATATTTACTGCATAATTGTTCAATAAATAGTAGGTGTTACATTGTAGTTAATTTAGTGATACCAGATCACAGAAGATTAAATTAGCAGTCTCTTGTAACCAAAGTACAGAATTCACAACCCAGATGGAAATGAACTATCCATCTTGAAAGGTTGAAGTGTAAGGCTCAGATTGGTTTGTCTTGACCAAGAGATTGCACTAGTGCATTATGATGCGCTGAATATGACCTACAAGAGGATAAATTCTTCAGTACTGAATATAGAAGAATTAGACCTCAGTGGTTCATTATTTCTTAATCACCGTCCCTTAAATAGGATCGTGTGGAATTAATAATTATTGCTTTGATTCATGTTGAGTAGAGAATCAATACGATTCGATACTTTGTGGTTTGGGCAATATTATTAGTTACATGACGATTGCTAAGATTTAACACGGAGAATCGTGTGCAAGTACGTCTTGCTTGATTTGTCCCCTTGGGAGGCTCAGAAGTTTTATCATACTAAATCTTGCAAGTGGAATTAGTTTCCGGTATGGATAATAATGTTGAGTCGTTCCTGAACCAAGGAAAAAGATATTAGTTAATGTGAAACTATTTCAGTGGCTTAAATTAATTAATGGACTGGATAATCTTAAACACGTGAAATAATAACCGGGAGCCATATTAACTGTAATATGGGTTAAGATGGATAGTGCAATATTAATTATGTAGTGGGATTAATTAATATTTATGGGCTTGAATAATATTGTGGCTCAATATTGAAAATTCAAGGTCCATTGGAAGGTCCAATCTTAATTCTCCTAAAGGCCCCTCAAGTAGCCCAAAGATAAAGTCCAATAACTGAAAAAGGTGTTTGAAATAAAATAAATTATTATTGCCTAATTTTTCTTCATTTTTCGAAAATAAATAAATAAAAGAAGGAGAAAGATTTTCTTTGAATTTTGTTATGGAATGGGGATAAGTATTCTTGGAATACAAGTTTATCTCATTAAATTCAAGAAATCTCCCACTTGGCTATTTGTTTGTAAATTTTTAAAAACTATGAGTAAATAAGGAAGAAAGATTTTCTTTATTTTATTGAAAAGATATTTTAGAAGTTATGTATTCTTGGAATACAAGGATATCGCATAAATTCAAGAAGATCTCAATCTTGGAAATCTTGGCCCTTATTTTCGAAAATTCCATAAATTAAGGAGGTGGTATTTTTGTGGAATATTTTAAATATGGAGAAAAAAATATATGGGATATATATTCAAGATTTCTTGGAGATCAAGAAAAATATTTTCCCATCTTATCCATGCACAAAATTTTCGACCATCCCTTGCCTATAAATAGGGGATGAGTGTTTCATCCCCAAAAGCAATTTCATGTGTTGGAAAAATTAGAAATCCACAAAGGTGGTGCAACAAAATTATATTTTTCCTTTTGTTAATTGTTCGCGAGCATCCTTCCACCGGATTGTTGAACAAGGACGAGGGAATACTTGAGAAGACTCTTTGGGTTTGTTCGTGTGAACGGGATATCCATCTTCTCAATGGCTGTCACTCCAAGAGGTTAGTTCACGTAAACTCCTAGCAATTTCGCATGCGTAGGATTTATGTTACTTGTTTATATGCATGATTTGTTGTTGGATTATTATTTGAATTAATATAGGATTAATTCATGCTAGTAATAATTGTTAGAATTAAATTTGTATTTAAATATTCAACCGGAATAGATCCGGACAATTAATTCCCCAACAGCTGTAAGATAAACTAAGTATCACTGTTATGAAGAAAAAATATTACTGTTACGCCAAAAAACTATCACTGTCACTAGTGAAGACACAATTTTTATTAGAAAATCAGAATTTAAGCATCAATAGCACTACGAGATCGTTGAGTGAGAGAAAATGGCTGAGAGCGTGAAAAAAGGCTGTTGTTGAGCAAGATCAATGGCGCGGTGACGCGGCGTCATACGCGGCACGAGAGTGAGAAAGGAATGAGAGTGATCGCTTGGTGTCTGTTGGGTGAAAATTGGAGTGAAAGGATTTAGGCCGAAAATTCGGGTCAATTTGTCCATCAAAACGGATCATATTAAATTATAGTTCATAGTATGAATTGTTGGGGAATTAATTGCCCGGATCTATTCGCGATGAATATTTAAATACAAATTTAATTCTAACAATTATTACTAGCATGAATTAATCCTATATTAATTCAAATAATAATTCAACAACCAATCATGCATATAAACAGTTCACATAAATCCTACGCATTCGGAATTACTACGGGTTTACATGAACTAACCTTTCGGAGTGACAACCGTTGAGAAGATGGATCTCGTTCACACGAACACACCAAAAGGTCTTCTCAAGTATTCCCTTATCCTTGTTCAACAATCCGGTGGTAGGAACTCACGAACAATTTAACAAAAGGAAAAATAAAATTATGTTGCACCAGCTTTGTGGATTTTTAATTTTTCCAACACATAGAATTGTACTTGGGAATGAAACATTCATCCCCTATTTATATAGGTATGGGTGGTCGAATTCTTGGAGTGAAAATAAGATGGAAAAATCTTTTCTTGATCTTCAAGAAATCTTGAATATATCCCATATATTCTTTTCTCAATAATTAAATATTTTCACAAAATTCCACCTCCTACATATTTCGAAAAAATAAGGAGTAAGAATCCAAGATTTGGGTCTTCTTGAATTTATGAGATATTCTTGTATTCCAAGAATACATATCTTCCATAATATCTTTCCAAGAAAATCAAGAAAATCTTTTCTCTCCTTATTTATTCAAATTTTTGAAAATCTCTTAACAAATAACCAAGTGGGAGATTTCTTTGAATTTAATGAGATAAACTTGTATTCCAAGAATACTTATCCTCATTCCATAACAAAATTCAAAGAAAATCTTTCTCCTCTTTTATTTATTAATTTCGAAAAATTAGGAAAAAATAGGCAACAATAATTTATTTTATTTTAAACACCTTTTTCAGTTATTGGACTTTATATTTGGGCTACTTGAGGGGCCTTTAGGAGAATTAAGATTGGACCTTCTAATGGACTTTGAATATCTAATATTGAGCCACAATATTATTCAAGCCCATAAATATTAATTAATCCCACTACATAATTAATATTGCACTATCCATCTTAACCCATATTATCAAGTAATATGGCTCCCGGTTATTATTTCCCGTGTTTAAGATTATCTAGTCCATTAATTAATTCAAGCCACTGAAATAGCTTTCTATTAATTAATATCTTTTGTCCTTGGTCAAGGAACGGTTCAACATTATTATCCATACCGGAAATAAATTCCACTTGCAAGATTTGGTATGATAAATCTTATGAACCTCCCAAGGGGCAAATCAAACGAGCGTTTCTTTCATTACGATTCTTCGTGATAAATCTTAGCAATCGCGTGACCAATAATATTGCCCAAGATATAAAGTATTGAATCTCATTGATTCTCTACCCGGTCATAAGTCAAAGCAATAGTTACTAACCACACACATCCTATTTAAGGGACGAAGATTAAAAATAACGAACCATCGAGGTCTAATTCTTCCTAGTTCAAGATCAAGAATTTATCCTCCTCGTAGGTCCTATTCAAAGGCATCACCGTGAACTAGTGTAATCTCTTGGTCAAGACAAGCCAATCTGAGCCTTACACTTCAACCTTTCACGATGGATTGTTCATTTCTATCTAGGTCGTGAATAGCGTACTTTTAGTTACAAGGACCGCAATTTAATCTTCTCGTGATCCGCATCACTAAATTAACTACAATGTAACACGTACTGTTTATTGAACAATTATGAAGTAAATATATGTAACATTCAATGATAATTAAAGCATCAATGATAAATAATTTATTTCAGTAAATAAGACAGAAATTCAGTTTGGTTATACATAGTAAAAGCTTACTCTCCAGTATAACCCCAACAATCTCCCACTTATGCTCAAAGTCTGCTTTTAAGTATACTACAGCATATCTCATGTAGTTCCTAATACGTGACATCTAATGTCACCTACACGAACCTAATAATATCTCCCACTTATACTCAAATCAAATTGGCAACGGTCTTGACACCCATTCCTTCCATATGTCTCTCGAATGTATTCTGAGGCAGACCCTTTGTGAATGGATCTGCTAGGTTGTCTTCTGACGCGATCTTTGCCACCTCTATATCTCCTCTCTTAACGATTTCTCGTATAAGATGATATTTCCTTTCAATGTGTTTGCTGACCTTGTGGGCTCTTGATTCCCTTGAATTTGCAATCGCTCCTAAGATTATCACAAAGAAATAGTGATTGTGTTGGGCAAATTCGAACTACATCCAAGTCCACTAGGAAGTTTTGAGAGCAAACCGCTTTTTTTCGATGCTCGCAAGTTAGCCTACATATTCGACTTCCATGGTAGAATCGGCGATGAATTTCTGCTTAACGCTTCTCCATGTCATGGCTCCTCCCCCCATGCAAAACACACTACCGGAGGTAGATTTTCTGGAATCTAAGTCTGATTAGAAATTCGAATTTGTGTAACCGATGGGGATTAGATTATCTGACTGATAAACCAACATTCTATCCCGAGTTCTTTTCAGATACTTCAGAATGTTTTTAACTGCCGTCCAATGCTCTTTTCCCGGATTACTTTGATATCTAGCCATCATGCCAACGGCAAAGCAGATATCTGGTCTCGTGCACAGCATTGCATACATAAGGCTTCCGACAGCTGAAGCATAAGGAATGTCTTTCATGTCGTCTATCTCTCTCTGTGTCTTAGGGCACATTTCCTTGGATAGATGAATTCCATGCCTGAAAGGTACGAAACCTTTCTTGGAATTCTGCATGCTGAATCACTTCAAGACAGTGTCTATATATGAAGCTTGCGATAAGCCTATCATCCCCTAAGTCCTTCATATCAAACTGTTTTGAAAGTCATGCCCTTACGTCTGACAACATCTTTACATCGTCCCCGATGAGCAGAATGTCATCTACATATAGTACTAAGAATATCAATGCAGTTCCGACACACTTTTTGTACACACAACTTTCGTATTCATTTTGATCAAACCCATAAGACTTTATTACTTGATCAAAACATTGGTTCCAAGCTCTGGATGCTTGTTTGAGTCCGTAAATGGACTTCTTGAGCTTACAAACTAGGTGTTCTTGGCTTTTTCAATGAAGCCTTGGGGTTGTTGCATATAGATTTTTTCTTCAAGACTTCCGCTAAGGAAAGCCGTCTTGACATCCATTTGCCATATTTCAAAGTCGAGATGTGCAGCAATCGACAAGAGAATTCGGAAGGACTTGAGCATTGCTACATGTGAAAAGGTTTCCTCATAGTCGATCCCTTCTTTCTGAGTATTAACCTTTCGCCACAAGCCTTGCCTTGAAGGTTTCCACCTTCCCGTCCGATCCTCTCTTCCTCTTGTATACCCACTTGCAGCCAATGGGTTTGATTGACCTCATTAAGTGGTTTGACTAGCTCCCACACTCTGTTATAATCCATAGAACCCATTTTGGCTTCCATTGTTGTTTGCCAAGAAACCGCATCCTTGTCTTGGATTGCCTCATAGTAAGTCCATGGGTCTGATTCATCTTGACCGAGGACTAAGTCCGAGGACTCTCCTATCCCCATGAATTTCTCGGGTTGTCTCACAACCCTCCCACTACGTCGAGGTTCCGGTTGTGTAAGTGTGTCGTTTGGTATGTCATCTTGTACAATTGGCACTGAGGTTAGCCCTCTAAGCTCATTTAAGGTAATCTCACTTCTGGGCTTTCTTTCGTTCATATAGTCTTCTTCCAAAAATTTAAAGTGGGTGCTTATTACCACCTTTTGATCCTCGGGACCATAGAACATACACCCTTTTGTTCCCTCGGGGTACCCTATAAACAACCTTAATTCTGATCGAGGATCCAATTTTCTGGCTTCCTTGTCCAACACATAGGCCGGACACCCCCAAATTCTCATGTGTCTCAAACTGGGCTTGCGTCCAGTCCACAATTCTTTGGGAGTTTTGAGAACCGACTTGGATGGCACCAAGTTCAGAATATAAGTCGTTGTTTCCAATGAGTGACCCCAGAACGACTTGGGTAGATCCGCATAACTCATCATTGACCTAACCATTTCTAAAAGAGTTCTGTTTCTTCGCTCTGCAACCCCGTTTTGTTGAGGGGTTTCGGGTGCAGTTAGCTGGGATACAATCCCTTCATCTGACAGGTAGTTCAAAAACTCATCGCTGAGGTACTCGCCTCCACGATCAGATCGTAGAGACTTGATACATTTTTCTCTATGATTCTCTGCTTGAGCCTTAAATTCTTTGAATTTGTCAAAGGTCTCAAATTTATGCTTCATAAGGAAAATGTAGTCGTACCTTGAGTAATCATCAATAAAGGTGACGAAGTACTCATAACCTCCTCTTGCTTTGATTGACATTGGACCACATACGTCCATGTGAACGATTTCTTACACTTCTTTGGCTCTATTCCCCTTGGCTCTGAATGCCCTCTTGGTCATTTTACCCTCCAAGCATGATTCGCAAGTTGGGATTGGTTCAACCCGGAGAGACTCCAATGAACCATCTTCTACCAACCTTTGAATCCTTTTTAGATTAATATGTCCCAATCTAAGATGCCATAAAAGTGTCTCGTTCACGTCTGATGAACGTTTTCTTTTATTGGAAATAGTTGATGTGTTATAGGATGCATTTCGTGAGTGGTGTGTGTTGGTCCCGGTGCTAACGAGTCTCACACGTGTATGGGGGGGAATACATGTGTTCAGTGATTTTTAAAACATTTCTTTCACTGAGGTCAGATGGGTCAGGTTATCCTGATGATTTTTCCCTAAGAAGCACAGATTGCCCTGAGTCAAAGTCTACTGAGACAAAGATCCTGAGCTGCTTTCAGAAGCTTCAGATTAGCCCAACTGAGCCTGAGTTTATCAGAGATCCTGAGGTGCTTGGATCAGATAATTATCTTACTGAACCCTCAGTAGAGTTAGTTCAGCTTGGTAACTATATGTTCTAGCTACTCAAGTGTGCGGATGGTTGGCCGTAAGTTTATACTCGTTTTAGCTTTGCTGAAAATCTTCCCTTCAATAAAACAGTGATTAAGGCTGTGATCAATTGATGCAAGTTCAGTGGATTGGTTCCAACTGAATATCAGTGAACTATGCTTTCAGTGAAAACTTGCAACAGATAATAATGCAGTACAGAAAGTAAAACAACACAGCAATTATAGTGGTTCAGAGACTCAAGCTCCTACGTCCACTCTCTCTGACCTTCAGAGAAATTCCTTAACCACTTCCTAAAGCTTTCTGGCTAACTCACTGTAGCTTACTCACTTTTCTACCTTGAGTTTTCTGGCTGACTCACTGCAGCTTACTAACTCAAACACACACAAGTGTTCAGACTACCACAAGTAGCTTACTAACTTCTTCTCTAGAGTTTTCTGGCTAACTCACTGTAGCTTACTAACTCTTTACAACTCCAACTCACCAACAAAACACACACAAACTACCTTAACAAAGGGTTTGGGTTTTGGGTTGGTTTCCAACTAGGATGATATATCCTTTACAATAAGAACAATGTAAAGGTTGGGATATCTCTACTAAGCTTTGGATATTTCTTATCAATCTAGGTTTAGTGAATGAGCTCTCTCCAATGTGAAACACTTGGGAAATTCTAGGTTTTTCGAGTGCTTCAATTTGCAATAATACGAATGAGCTCTTAAGTTGCTTTGAAATTTCCCGTGACCTCACAATGTAAAGGGTCACTAGTATTTATTGTCAACTTCACCAAGGTCACTCTTGAAAAACTATGCGTTGGAGCAGATAGATTCATGAGTTTCCTCTTATGGTGTTTGATGAACGACTATATTTTGGGTTTGAATACTCCCTTGAATGTTTTAGGAAATATGCAGTCATGTAGCCAATCACCAATTTTTGCAGTCTGGAACATAGTACTACTGACATGATTCAGTGACCTGTAGCTTTCAGTGTCAGTAAAGTACAGTGTTGTTTTCCTCTGATTGGTTTTTGTCTTCAGTAAATGTAGACAAACATAACGGCTCTTTTTGGTCAATCTCTCTGAATGAGTTAACCTTAAACAACACTTAGACTTAGTTTCTTTTGTCTGCATATGAATGTTTTGGGCAATATCTACTTTTCTAAATATTTGCGTTTTTCTCAGTTTTGTAGTCTTCATATAGATATTATTCAGTGCCTCTGAACATTCAGGTTATACTGAGTATTCAAGATATCTTCTTGAGTCTTCGGTAACTCTTTGGGTCTTCGATATCTTCTCGAGTCTTCAATGTCTTCATTGACATCTCTTGAGTCTTGAGTGTCTTTCTTGACATCTTCGAGTCTTGGTTTCTTGACAGAACTTCTTGAGTCTTGGTTTCTTGAAAAATCTCATCGAGTCTTGATTTCTTGACAACTTACTCGAAGTCTTGATTTCTTCAAAATCTAACTTGATCTATATCTGCTGGTTATACATGGTGCAGATAACTTTCTGAACACTCTATACTGAAACATGACTCAATCTATCAAGATTATCCTGAACATGTCATACTCAGGGGTTTTGGGATCTAATCAAAACTTCTTTATTAAATTCATCTCCCAACAATTTCCCCCTTTTTGATGATGCCAAAACCATCTTGTTACATTTAAGAAAACCTAACCTATACTCAGGTTTCAGTTTGTCTATTACAAACCAAAATGGTAATTCTCCCAACAATTTCAAAACATAAAAGAAATGTAAAAAGATAATGAGATATTATCTTTGAGCATAAAGATAAAATTTTCATTGATGTAAGATAAGAGTTACAGATTACAATGAAAATCAAAAACAAAAACAGAAGTACAAAATCTTCAGTCTTCTTCTACTTCATCCTCTGGCACTTCCAGGTTGAACATCCCATAGTATCTCTTCTTCAGTTCATCCCTTGCTTTGATGATATCAGGGTTGTTTCCTGTTAGGCCTAGCTGGATGGCATACTGAGCTATCTCCTGAGAAATGGTTGTTTCATTCACATAGCCATTCTCAAGTCTAGGAGCTGGGTAAGTGTATGGACCAGGGGCTACTATCTGAATATTTCCTTCATCTGCCAAGTTGATCCAACTTTGCAGGTATTTAGGATAGAATGTCAGTAAGTACTCAATGAATGTTTCATTCATATCCGAGCTGCTCCCCCTCCATTCTCTCAGAATCTCATAATAGAACCAGAAGGTTCTCTTGATTTCCTCCCATGCATCGTTGAACTGAATAGGAATCCATTTGTCAATGTGCGGCCATTTATGAGTTTTCTCTGTACCCCTCCTTTTGCTCAAAAACTTCTTAAACCAACTTCTTCTTTTCTGCTCTTCTTCTTTCTTCTTCCTGATCACAGAACACACGACCTGTAGCGGCGGTCTTTTCTTCTCTTTTTCAATTTGAAGGGTTTTCAGAGTTTTCTTGGTATTGAAGACTTCTTTCTGACTTTCAGTTTCTTCTTTTTCAGCTTCTTCCTCAGATTCTTCAAAATCTATTATCAATTTCCTTTGAGTAGGCTTAGAAGTTTTAGCTCTTTTCTTCTTTTCTTGTTCTACAAATGCCACGGCCTTTCTCTTTCCAGGTCTGACTTGTTCTTCACCGGCTTGGCTTGTCTCAATCATCCTTCTATCACTCAGTTTCTTAGAAATTACTTCCTGAATAGTTTGCTCAGATATTTGAGTGTAGATAAGTTTCTCAGCTTCTTTGAATTTGAGCTTCTCAGTGGCTTCAACTTCTTTTAAGGCATCAACAATTTTCTTTTCTTCAGCTTCTTTCTGAGCCTTTCTCTTCAAGGTTTGTGCCAACAACTCACTTAGTTTGCCACCAGGCCTTTCCCCCTTTTTGGCACCATACCTTGGGAGTAGTTGTGTCAGTGCAGTATCCATATGGTATTGCTCTTTGCTTATACTTCGCACTTCCCCTGCCAACTGATCGTGCTCATCCTCTAGCCTTCTCATGTAATTTTTAGCCATTGAGAACTCTTCTGAAAGAGGTGCAAACTGATTTGAGAAGACATTATGCATCATCTCTGTCATCTTGGTCATGAGCATAGAGCCCATTTCCTCAACAGCTGACTTGATCATTAGATCATTCTTCTCAACCAGCTTAGCTTCAAGATAGGCAGTTCTTTCTTGATACATCTGCTTCATCTTTGCATTGAGCTCAGTTTTGACTACATCAATCTTTCCTTCCAAAGTAGTCATTTTATCTGCAAGAGATGTTTGTAGTTGCAGCATGTCTGAAGATGAACTCAGATTTTCCAGCTTTTGAGATTGGCTTGCTAAGGTTTCTTCAATTTGAGTTACTTTCTCCACCATTGGCACCACCTTCTCCAATTTATCCAAGATAGGACTGAAATCAATTTCTGGAGTGTGTACAACTTTTTCCACCTGAGCTGGGTGCTCCAACTGAGCCTCAGTCTGCATATCATACATAACAGATTTAAAGATAGGAACTTCAGTAGCTTTGGCATAATGTTTAATAGTGCCAAAAGATACCTGAAGAGTGCTAACTTCAGTCTGAGGATGTGTGATATCAGTCTGTCCAGCATCAGTGTCCTTCTCCATCTGAGTTTGTTTTTCAGCATCATCTTGTTTGTCACCCTCTTTATCTTGATCCTCATCTCCTTCTGGATTCATAGAACTGGAGGCATCAATATCAGCTTTCCTTCTCTCAGCCATCTTTCTTTTTACTAGCTCATCAAAATCAGCATTTTTCATTCTGAGCTTGGTCTTCCTAAATCCAGAGAACTCT
The DNA here is from genome assembly GCA_037126765.1 of Stenogyne calaminthoides. Lineage (NCBI taxonomy): Eukaryota > Viridiplantae > Streptophyta > Magnoliopsida > Lamiales > Lamiaceae > Stenogyne > Stenogyne calaminthoides. The sequence continues at coordinate 22,149,702 of JBBCBC010000010.1, read as the reverse complement.
GTCAAAACAACAGTTTCAGCACTCCACCAATATTCTCCTCTGAAGGAGGCTATATTCAGCATCTCCGGAAGAGTCTGATTCATGATATAGAACGTGGTTCTGAGTCTTAAGAAAAGATCCTGAAGGTCAGGATATGCGCTCAGCTCAGGGTACTTATCAAGAATGAATCGTTCCCCCTTGCTGCGCCACTCAGTTTCTTCTGCCTCTCCCTTCTTCAACTTTGGGCTCTCAGGAGCAGTAGGATCGGATTGTAAGAGTTCTGGTGCTGATGGATCGAGAAATGGTTCACTCAGGAGGTCATCCAAATTCAGCAATTCCTGAGGTTCAGACTGATCTGAAGTCTGAACAGGTCTCTCTTCAGTAGGAATCTGAGGTCCCTTGAAGATTTCCTGAGAAATTTTATCTGAGCTCGGAGAAGTTCCGAGTACCTCAGAGAAAACTTGTTCCTCAGTTTCTTGATCCTGCGCAATTGTCACAACCTGAGCAAGAACCTGAAGTGGAGATTTCAGCCCTTGCTGGCCTTCAGGTTGAATTTCCTCAGTGTCACTGACCTCCTCCTCAGTAATAGATTGAAGCTTTCTGCGTTTCTGAGGAGCTAGTGTTTTCTTCTTCAGATTCTCTCATTTTTCTCTTTTCACTTACATCAGGGCTTTCCCCCTGGCTTGTTTGGCTTCAACAGCTTCTTCTTCAGCAGTCTCCTCCTGAGACTCAGAGCTTTTCTCTTTCTTTCCTTTCAAAGTCTTCTTTGTTGGTGGTTTGAACATTATTTTTGACTTTGGAAAGGATGAGGAATTGGCAAAGATGTCCTCCTCTTCTCTGCACATTTCCAAGATAAATGCAATCTTGGTTGCATGTAGGATCTTTCCTTTGACAACAACAGACCCATTCACCTTCTGAATCTGTTTGGCTTGATCACTTACCACTTTGATTAAATAGTGTAACCAGTTGAATGCCGTGGTAGGTGAATCTTCAATCGCCGCCATTAGCCTCAACTTAGGCGTGCTTATCTGTTCAAAGCTGCCAGACCTACTCATAATGCATTTGCTTACAATGTCCAGTAATACTCGATATTTAGGCTTCAAATGCCTTTTATTCAGAGTAGCTTCAAACTTTACTGGATGCTCTGTAATTTTATCCATATATTCTTGCTCCCTACCCATCATATATACTGTAGGGTCTTCACCTCTATCGCTTAACTCATATATGGCATTAATATTCTTAGGAATAATATATAATTCCCTAACAAAATCCACATATTTTGAACTATGCTCTAAATGCGAGAGAGTAATCTGCGATTCTATACAATCCTCCTCATCTAACTTCAAATTAGAGATAAACTCAATTACCTCTTTTGCATATTCGGCCTCTGGTTGATTTGCTACCAGGTAAATAAGCTTTGCCAACCGAATCATATGCAAGGTCTCCTCTTCGTGAGTTGCATTAGACGAGCTTTTGAGAGAGACGACATATTTGTACCAAGGTTTATTGGAAATGACGAGCTTGTTGTATACAGAGAACGTCATTTTTGGAGAATTTTTTTGTGTAGGGTTTAGAAATTTCTGGGAAATCGAGAGTTTTGAAGCAGAGTGTTTGAAGATGAAGGCTATTTGGAATCGAGCTTTGAAGGAAATTCTTCCAATAGATATAGGATTTTGATTTATTGGAAATCGCATAGATGAAGAAATCGACGGTCAAGATTAAAAACCGACTAAATCAGGTATATGAAAGGACGATTTCACAAATACAAAGCCGTCAATTTATCCCTATTGGTGATTAATGAACAGTGCATTTAATTACTGTTCCTGCAGACCATTGACTTTCTTCGTGGATTTCAAAGGTCCCACCCAAATATTCCTTCAGGTGTTTTGTTATTTATTGCCAATGATTACTGAGATTCAGTTAGACAATAAATGTGTTGCATGAGTCAATACTTCTTCAGACTAATTTTCTCCATCAGTCTTTATGAAGTTTTGACCTTGATAAAATGTCGATAATAATCGAAAATCGATCTTGATAAAAGGTCGATAATAATCGTGATACTAATCTTGAGATATCCGAGTTTCCCAAGACTCGATTGTTCAAGATCGCTCGAATTTTATCCTGAGTTTTTCAGTAAAAACCTGAGAAAACTTCATGCATCCGAAAACCTTCAATTTTTCGATTTGCTTTATTCACTGGATCCAACATACCTAATTCAACCGATAGTTCCCGAAATCTTGATTCACCAAAGGTTTAGTCAAGATATCGATTCTCTCGATTATCGATTATGAATTTTCTCCATTCCGATGTCTTTCTTCTCAACATGATCTCTCGATGAAGTGATGTCCGATATCAACATGCTTACATCTTGTGTGCAATCTGAGATTTTGTGTAATAGCAATTGCACTATTATTATCACAAAATATAGGTACTTCATTGGCTATAATCTTATAATCCCTCAATTGTTGTCTGAGCCAAAGAATTTGTGCACAACAACTTCCTCGCATGTATGTATTCAAATTTTCAAGATGATCTTGGTTTGCTCTTGAGGTTTGTTTCTTTGAAAACCATGATATCGGTTTACTTCCAAGAAATTGACAAGTTCATGTGGTAGACTTCCATCAATTCTACATCCTCCATAATTAACATCCTAATAACCAAGCTAATTCAAGGTTATCATCGATTGGATACCATAATCCTATATTCACAGTGCCTTTAAGATATTTCAGAATCTTTTTGGCAGCCTCCATGTGACTAGCCTTAGGATTAGCTTGGTATCTTGCACATATCCCAATAGCAAATGTTATGTCAGGCCTACTTGTTGTGAGATATAGCAGTGATCCAATGATCCGTCTATAATCAGTGTGATTTACTGATTTGCCTTCAGGATCAGGATCCATCTTGTAGCTAGTATTCATAGGAATTCTAACTGCATTGCAATTCTGTACACCATACTTTGCAATCAGATCTCTGGTGTATTTTGCTTGATTGATGAAAATTTCTTCCTTAGTTTGTTCCACCTGAAGTCCAAGAAAGAAATTCATCTCCCCCATCATTGACATCTCAAACTTTCCTTTCATCAGGGTAGAAAACTTTTCACACAGCTGATGATTTGGAGATCCAAATATGATGTCATCTACATAAATCTGAACAAGTAAGATGTCTTTCCCATCTTCTATCCTGAACAGAGTCATATCAACAGTTCCTTTGATAAAACCATGGTCAGTAAGAAACTTAGAAAGGGTATCATACCATGCTCGGGGTGCTTGCTTAAGACCATACAAGGTTTTCCTGAGCCTGTAAACTTGGTCATTCTGTCTGAAACCAGGAGATTGTTCCACATAAACCTCTTCCTTAAGCACAACATTCAGAAATGCACTTTTCACATCCGTCTGATAGACTGTGAATTTCATGTGGGCAGCATATGCAAGAAACAATCTGATGGCTTCTAGTCTTGCAATAGGTGCAAAGGTTTCATCATAATCCAAGCCTTCTTCTTGGGAATAACCTTGTGCAACTAGCCTTGCCTTGTTTCTTACAATGTTGTTGTTTTCATCTCTCTTATTCTTGAACACCCACTTAGTTCCAATCACATTGTGCCTCTTAGGTCTATCCACTAGCTCCCAAACTTCATTCCTTGAGATCTGATTCAGCTCTTCTTGCATAGCAGTAATCCAAAATGAATCTTGTAGAGCTTCTTCAATCTCAGTAGGTTCCTTTTCAGATAGGAAGCAGTAGAACAAAGCACTTTCTCCATGGAACCTTGTTTGTCCCGGTGAAAAACCCATGAATTGCGGAAAAGATCATGAAATGCATATAAAAACAGGGGTGAAGGAATGGTGATTCCAGTTTTTTGCATTTTAAGTCCATGTGTTGTGTTTTGCTTATAAACAAATGCATATGACAAGATAAGAACGTAAAGCAATAATGAACACAACAAAGTATAGTGGTTCGGAGACTCAAGCTCCTACATCCACTCTCCCTGTTTCTAGGGAAATTCCTTCAAACTGGACTTATCACCCTCTCGGGCTCGCCTCCAGATATTTAACGAGCTCTCACTCAAACGGGACTTATCACCCTTCATGGGATCGCCTACAAGCTTTCAGGCTAACTCTTACTCACTTCTTCTAAAGAGTTTTCTGGCTGACTCACTGCAGCTTACTAACTCTTTACAACTTCACACAAACTACCTAACAATAGGGTTTGGGTTTGGTTGATGTCTCCAACTAGGGTGAGATTTTCCCATACATTTGTTTAGCCTCAATGCTAAGGTTGGGAAAATCTCTCTAAGCTTAGGATATATCGTGGGTTGCTTAGATTGGGTTTAGAACACTCTTGAATATATTTGTATATCTACAGACTTGTGTTCTATGGTGGGAATGCCTTGAGTATATGGCTCTTGGCTCTGTAGCATCTTTTTCCACATTCTCCACACTTAATTTGATGGAAGATCTTGTATTTATAGTGTTGATTTGAATGTTACCATTGGAGAGAATCACATTCAAATCCTTACTATTACATGGAGTTCTCTGACTTCTTGATTTGGTTGTCTTCCTCTCATTGGTCACGTTAGTTGAATCTACTTGGTATATTCTTCGATTTCTTACGAGACTTGAGGATTCTCTGAGTCTTGAGTTCTTGAGTCTCGGGATCTTGATGACATCTTTGAGTCTTGATTCTATCCCCGAGTTTCTACGATTCTTGAGGTTTCTCTGAGTCTCGGTGTCTTGATGACATCTTGAGTCTTGATTCTATCGAGTCTTGAGTTTCTCTGAGTCTCGGTGTCTTGATAACATCTTGAGTCTTGATTACTTCTTGAGTCTTGATTCTCTTTGAGTCTTGATTTTTCTTCTTGAGTCTTGATTTTCTCTGAGTCTCGGGATATTTCTACTCGAGGATTCTTGATTGAATGGACCTCTCTTGAGGACATTGTTTGATCGGGCATCTCTCGACACTTTCGAGCTCTTGAGTTATTTCTTCTGAATCGAGACATCGGCCCTCATGTCACTTTTACTACTAACCCTCGTGTCACTTGACTCAAAGCTATCGATTTCTTTTTGCTCGATCGATCAAATTCGACTAACCAGGATCAACACATCTTCAGTCAACATCTCAGATAGCATCAGTCAAGACATCGTTTAGCATATCGTTATCATATCCGATCTCGATCACGTCTCGATCTTGATCACTCATCCGCTTCATCTTCTCGATCTACAACCTTCTCTTCCGATCTTCCGTCAATTTCTTTCGATCGACCATGTTTAGCTTTTCTTCTTTCTCGATTTTGCATTTTCATCATTAACTTAACTCCGAACTCATCTAACCTCATTCGATCTCGATCGGTCTCGCCGGGTACTTGACCTCGCCCCGATCTTGATCATCTTCTTCTAATTTTGTGAGTTCCCCTCAACTTGTTCTTT